>JARKIC010001200.1:0-144218 GCA_029378375.1 Mycena olivaceomarginata
ATGTTGGAGGGGGACTGGAGCGCAGCGGTGTCCGTTGTTCCCTGCGCAGCAAAGTGATGCTTCTCGTGCCCGTGCGGAGCAGCGGGTTGAGGGCCGGTGCGATTGAGAGGTCGCGGGTTCGTCCAGAGGTGGGCTCGAACGAGATAAACGAATTTGACGAGGTGTTACTCGTCCGGCCGAGATCCTAGGCAGGATCTTCGCATGGCGAGGCCGATACGGACTCGAACGGAAGAGGTTAAAGAGCGGCAGCGGCGGCCGGCCTCGATGAGCACGTCGCAGGCTGCGAGCCACTATGTCGCAATGTGTGTTGAAGAAGAAATCTTCTTGTGTGAAGGGGGCCATCATCAAATGGAAGACTGCTAACCGAGTACGATGAGCGACGGTACGGATACACGTGAGTGCAAGAAGGTCGATATCTGGGTCGCGCCAGGCGGAATAGTCACCGGATGCTTCTATTTCGCGACTGCGGCGGTTGAAAAAACGGGGTGGGTCGGCCCCCGGTCACTTGGGGTAAAGTCGGTCCGGATTTTTTTCGGAAATTTGGTCAGATTTACTCTATGAAATCGGTCCTCAAGCCTCTTGATTTACTCTATTCCGGACCGACTTTTATGCAATTTTTCTGCCAGCACCAATTTTTCGTGTTTTTCCCGTTTCTAGGTCATTTTGCGGTCATTCTCGCCCTATCCTGCGACTTTCCCCTGCATTTGGCACTACATCGCTTCTATTTCACCCACAAAAAATTTCGCCTCCAAGACCTCTGCATCTTGAAAATAATTCTCGGGCTCCCTGATTTACTCTATCGCGGACCGACCTGCGACGCTCAGAGCCAGTTTTACTCTATTTTACGGACCGAAAAATCGAAAAATTCTCCGCAGATTTACTCTATTCCGGACCGACTTTACCCCAAGTGACCGGGGGCCTGGTGTGGTATTGGAGAAGTGTTCCATGCGTAGTCTGTCGTGAGCATCTGCAGTTGAGTCAGGTACGAGAGGAGGAAGACGGGGAGGTCATGGGCATCAGGATGATGCGCCAGAAGAACGGCGAAGTAATTGTGTAAGGGCAAACATTACCGTGTCGAATGTGGAATACTGCCTGAATTTGGAGGTGGATTCTTTGAAGGTCGAGGTGAAGCCGTTAAAGACATATGTCGGCTCCACGTCCCGTACGCGGGGATCAAGCAAATAGAGGTCGCAAGCGCGTAGCGTGTGGCTCAAGACAGCCCTGAGGGTTGTGGGCTCGATGTCCAGAAAGAGGCGCAAGAGTGACGGCGAAGGAGCGCGAGGGTGAACAAGGGTGTAGGAGCGTCCCTTGTCTGCAAGCAGAGTCGGAAGTAAGGCCGGGAGTTGTGCGTTGGATGTATGGGTGGCTCAGGCACACAGGAGTCTGAAAGACAAAGAAAGCGGGCCCAGACCAGAAGTCAGTGACTTCGGGTGGGCGCGACGAATAGATTAAATTGTATGCGACGAAATATCTATGAGTATAAAACTGCGAGCGCAGTGTGAGACGCGAGTGAGACAGGGAAAGGAAATACGCACCTGCGAGCGCAGTGTGAGACGCAGGCGTCCACAATGCTTTATATACGAAGGCGACAAAGCACATTGAGAAACAAAGAGGGGAAGACCGGCGATCGGGCCGGATGATATGCGCCCACACAATTGCCCACCAAACGAACAACCACGACGCCGCGCTCCCAGACAGATTGAGCTCAGATTTTCCTCCACACCTCGAGTGTCCGCTTCAAATTTGCTTATCGGATTCATCCTCTCCCCTACCGCGTGACACAGAAATAGAATTCAAGACGCCCGTTCTTTTCCTCTGCTGGCCCTGGGTTCTAATTCATCTGCGCGCCTATTTTCCGTGCTTGGTAATTGGCCAATGTCGTCGGCACATGAGGCCTTCTTCCAGAAACCCGCAAGAAGGACAGTGTACTACTCACAGTATCCTTATTGTGCATTCCTGAAATATCATCGCCCAATTCTTATACATGGACAATAGACATATGAAAATAGCGCTCAAGAAGCCTATAAGGTTGTTCATTCATTGGCCTCTTCTCTCACCCAGCCATCCACCCTTACTCCCGATGCTTCTCCTATACCTTTTCGTGCACCTGCTTCAGTCCAAGACCGGCAGCGCCGCCCCAGTCTCGAATTCCCTAGAGCCTCGAGCGCTAACGGACACCTGTGACGACATCAATAACTGTCGAAAGCTGTTTCGCATCGTCTGGGGCTGCGTTGCCACCATTTTCACCTGCACTTGGGTGTCTGTGCACCCAAATGTACCCCCACCCCGCCGGAGCTGGCTTTGGCGCAGGCTGAAGATGATGCTGATCACAGTTCTTGCTCCCGAAATCATGGTGGCTTTCGCAGCAAGACAGTTTCTCACCGCACGAAGGTTCTCGAAAGGTGGGCTCGTCTGCATCTTTCTGCTTTGGCATTGCTGGACTCATTACGTGCGCAAAGAGTACAAGATACCGATAACTCATGGTTTTTTTATATCCATGGGCGGGTTCGTGGACTCCAGTGGCTGTCCTGTCACAACCAGGAAACAGCTGGGCCCAGAATTTCTTGCTGCTATACGAGGCGTTGATGCAGAGGACATCATGGACAAGAGCAAAGGCGACGCGCTTTCAAAAGGGTTGGCCCTTGCTCAAGGGTTGTGGTTTTGCATGCAATACTTTGCTCGTATACACCAACACCTCGCCGTAACCCAGCTGGAAGTCGCGACGCTTGCATTCGCGGTTGTTAATATCTTCATTTGGGGGCTCTGGTGGGGCAAGCCTCTCGATGTTCAACGGCCCATCGTGGTTGGGCCTCCCAAAGGGGAAGAAGTGAATGTAACTCGAAGCAGGGACTTGCCAGTGAGGATCAAATTTTACGGTGTCATACTCGGGAACTACGACCTGGGAGGAGGATAGATATGATCCCCTGTCGTCCTCCTCAGTTCCCTCGTTTTGGACTTCGCCTGACAGCGAGAACGGGATCGAACTTATATTCAGCTTCGTCTTCGAGTGCCTTGTCGGCATCGTTTTTGGCGCCATTCACTGTGCTGCCTGGAACGCCGGCTTTCCTACAGCTGAAGAGATGTGGATTTGGAAGAGCTGCTCACTATCAGTCACCGCGATCCCCATACTCTTGTTGGCTATTTTCTGGTTGGGTGACATTGATTTCTTGACAATTTTGTGGGAGGCGCTGGTAGTTTTGTTCCCGCTCATCTACGTCCTCGCCCGTATTCCTCTTCTACTCCTCCCATTCATGGTGTTGCGGAGTTTGCCACCAGCTGCATTGGCGGACGTGAATTGGAGTGTATATATTCCACACCTTTAGGATATTCTATTATTTTGTAATACCTCTAGCGACACTCTATTTTTCCATCTCTTGTAGACAATATCGAGCTGGCTCGTACCTCATGCATAAAATTCAACAAAATGCCGCTTCCTTCTGCGTCTCATCGGACTTCAAAATTTGAAAGAAGCCCACAGAATGGGTAGGGTACGTTGCAGAACATTATTTCATTCAAATACTGAAAGTAGAGTACGCAAAATCGAAAGGTATAAATGCGGTAGGAGTCACCTCGGCTACCGAAAAATGGGGGGATACCGAAAGTGGGACATCGAAATTCGTAAGGGTAAGTAAATAAGAGTCAGTAACGTATGATCTTCCCGATGCCTTATGCATGCGGGTCTGAATCTGAATCACGAATCATGAATAAATGTCCGCAAACCGCAGCGTGACTTTCGCGCCGTCCAACGACGCCCTGAGGCGTGCCCAGTACTCCTCGCTCGCGATCTTCTCCAGTGCTGCGTCGGAAAACGCGCTGGCGGACGACAACGAGTTGGAGCGCGTGCGCCGGCCCTTGCCAGGCGCGGCGGGGATCATGTACGCGAGGGAGAACGAGTCGGAGAGGCCGACGCCCTCCTGGCCGAGGAATTTCTCACGCAGGCGGCACGGGCCTTCGACTCCTGCTCGCCGATTCGGAGGGAGAGTAGAAAGCAGCAAGGCGTTCCAGGGGTATTGCAGATATCTGGAGCAAGAAACGGATCCAGGGGTTTCCCGGCTTCCAGGATGCTCGTCACCATGGGTGGCCGCTGCTGCGGGTTTTGAAGTAAAGGACGGGCGCTCGTCGGGGTCGGGAGATACTTCCAGATCAGCTAGTCTCTGTAGAATAGAGCGGTCTACGAGCGGCACTAGGCGACAGCAGTAAAGGATAATATTGAAGTCGAGGCGGGAGGGCTTGCTGCTTGGAGCACAATCGTGGTTTCTGGCCAGAACAAGATGAATACAATAGCTCCAAGAGCGATAAAGAGAACGAGGATCTTGTAGATGGTAGTGTCAAAAACAGGGAACAGTTGACCGGGACGACGGGGATTTTGGATTTTTTGAGGATAGAGTCGTCAGGAGGCTCTGACGGGGATGGGAATCAAAAACCTGGTGGTTCTGGAACGCAACATATGTTCGAATCGAGGGAGGTTGGGATTCATTGTGGGAGGAGGCAAGAGATAACTTGAATTCGGTCCCGACGTACGGCAAGGCGCGGCAAGACCCGGCCATCACCGACCAAAGCACGCAGACCAAGGTTGAGGCAGAACTTGAACCTGGCTCTTACAATTGGCACCATGGGACTCTCTGACTGCATTAGAACTGACCGATGTTCGATTATCCTCTAAAATTGCTCAGGTTTTGCTACTGGCCGAAAGTTTGGCCCGGGGCAACCAACTTTCGGGCCCGGTGTCGTCTTTCTGGTTCTCTGGATTCTGCAACCTCTTCTTCCGCTGGTTAGAGTTCTTCGGACATCTTGGTCTTGGGCGTTAAGCATGGTGTTGGCAAAGGCATCTATCTCGATATAGTCATCTGGACCTGTCCGCTATGCCTCTCAGCACTGCGTGGTTTCATCATCCACGAGCGCTCGCATGTAACTATTCCCGACCTAGCCCCAGAGCCCTCCCGCCACCGTCGGTAATCTGGTGTTCTTCGCGCAGAGGATACGCAATACTTCTCCCTGATAATGAAGGAAGAGGACGAATCCGAGCTTTGGGTCGAGACACTCAAGGAGCGTAAAGTCCTCTGGCTTCTTCTCAAGATAAAGAACAGCACTCCACCTGTCCGCAAAACAACACTCCGGCAGATCACCGAGAAGGCGCGGGAGTTCGGTGCCGCCGCATTGTTCGCCAAAACCCTGCCTCTTCTGATGGAGCACACACTTGAAGACCAGGAGTGCCATCTCCTCGTCAAAGTAATTGATCGTGTCCTATACAAGCTGGACGACCTCGTCCGCCCCCACGTCCACAAATTCTTGTTGTCATTCAGCCTCTTCTCATCGACGAGGATTACTATGCCCGAGTGGAAGGCCGCGAGATCATTTCGAACCTTGCCAAAGCCGCCAGCCTCACCCACATGATTTCCACCATGCGCCCCGGACATCGACCACGACGATGAGTTTGTGCGAAATACCACCGCTCGTGCATTCGCGGTCGTCGCCTCCGCGCTCGGAATCTCATCTCTCCTCCCCTTCATCAAAGCTGTCTGCCGCTCCAGAAAATCCTGGCAGGCTCAACACACCGGCATCCGTATCGTGCAGCAGATCGCCTTCACGATGGGTGCCGCAGTCCTGCCCCATCTGACCAATCTGGTCGAGTGCATCGCGGGCGGTCTTACGGACGACCAGCAGAAGGTGTGCACCATGACTGCCCTGGGACTTGCTACCCTCGCGGAAGCGGCAGCATCATATGGCATCGAGTCGTTCGGGAGCGTCGTCGAATTGGTTGTTGTGATTAAGCAGTGCGGAGAAGAATATATGTTAAGCAAGCTGGGTCTTGCCCTGTTCGAACAGCTTGGAGAAGAATATCCCGGTACCCTTGGGAGTATTGTCGCGGCTCTAGGAGCGGTTGGCAACACTGTTGGGATGACGCAAATAAATCCGCCGGTGAAAGATCTCCGTGAGCATTCTTTCTCCCTTCACAAGCACCGTGAACTGACTGGCAACTTTTCTTTTCATCTAGTGTCGCGGATGACTCCCATTTTGCGCAACAGACACGAAAAGGTTCAGGAGGCCGCCATCAACTTGGTGGGACGCATCGCCGACCGTGGCGCGGAATTCGTGTCCGCGCGGGAATGGATGCACATCTGCTTTGAATTGCTGGACCTGCTTAGGGCGCGTAAGAAGAACATTCGCCGCGCTGCCGTAAACACGTTCGGATACATCGCGAAGAGCATCGGTCCGCAGGACATGCTCTCCGTCCTTCTGACGAATCTGCGTGTCCAAGAGCGCCAGAGTCGCATCTGCAGCACCATTGCGATCGCTATCATCGCTGAAACCTGCGGTCCATTCACTTGCATTCCCGCGATCCTCAACGAGTACCGCACCGCCGAGCTCAACGTCCGCACGGGCTGCCTCAAGGCCCTGACATACGTCTTCGAATACATCGGCCCTCAATCCGCGTTCTATTGCGACTCCGTGCTTTCGTTACTTGAAGACGCACTTACGGATTGCGATGTTGTGCACCGTCAGACTACGAGCACGATCGTGAAGCATCTGACGCTCGGCATTGCGGGGATGGGATGTGAGGACGCGATGCTGCATCTCATGAACCCTTCTGGCCCATTTGCTTCGAGACGTCTCCGCATGTCAGCTCTGCTGTTACGAGCGCCCTCGAGGCGATGCATGTGGCCCTCGGGCCTGAGATTCTGCTGAGCTACTTGTTGCAGGGGCTCTTCCACCCCGCGAGGAAAGTAGGAGAACAATATTGGCGCCTTTACGACAACCTGTGTCTGGGTGCTCAAGACGCGCTGGTCCCGTTTTATCCCGACCTAGGCGAGTTGAGGTACTGTAAAGATTTTTTGGAGGTTTTCAAATGATATTTCGAAGCAAAATACATCGCAAGCAGGTAGCCACATATACGTTCGAACTTGGAACAAGGCACGTGCAATTTTCACAGATATCATTGTACGTCGGCAAGTCAGTGCAAAAAGAACAGTAACTCCAGCAGAAGACGACGACGGCCCGGGGTCGACGGGAAAAGCGCCAGTGGGGCGAGGCGGTGGGGCCATGCCTCCTCCGCAGTCATCTAGCTCGTCGAAACCATCAAAACGGTCCGACGACGGCGGCTTCAGCGGCTGCAGCTTGATCGTCAGCTTTTGCGTCTTGCTGACGCTCGGGGAGGACACGGCGCTCGTGGTTAGCGTGACGATGGGCGGCACGAAGTCATCGTCGTCCGGCAACTGGTGGGTGGTACTAGTAGCGGTGGAGAGGGGGAACGCGTCGGAGGCAGGGAGAGGGGAAGATGCGTAAGGGAATGGGGGTGGGAGGGTTGGCCGCTTGGGCGCTAGCTGGTTCGGGCCCGGCATGGGCGGGCCATTGGAAGACGAAGACGAAGAGGCGGTCGGTGCGGATGCTTTAGGGCGGGGTTTCTGTTTAGTAAAGGCCAATTCATCGTCCGAGTCGGAGGAGATATCGACGATTTCAGATGAGGAGACAGGCATTCGAGTTGCTGGTGTAGATATTAGGTCCGGAGTAGACGGTTGCAAAGCCCCCCGACTACGCATTTTGACGCGCTCTGAAGCTGTCATTCCTGAATAAGATTCGATGATAGAAGAGTCGCCCGCAGCTGAACGTGCGACTGCCGCTGGCGCGCCTTTAAAGAGCGGCTTCGGTTTAGGGCGTGCTTTCGGAGGTGCTGCAGAGCTAGAGGACGATATCGACTCTTTTGTAGATGGTACTGAAGAACGGTTAGCGAGGAGCGAGACGAGCCTGAGGAAGAGTGCACTTGCCTGGTTTTACGGGAAAAGACGATATGGAGTCTGTCGGGGCTGGGGTTTTCTGAACAGGGTTTCGAACGACAGGCAGGTATTCTTCTCCCTCGCTGTCGGGAACAGCATCGTCTTCCATAGCGCGTTGCGGGCGAGATCAATGTGGCCTTCGGACGAGTCACGTTCGTGACGATTCGCGTTTGTGACTCAACAAACAACCACAAGGCTCCGAAAACATGCTGCTATCCTCACCTCTCCGACGTGGACCATGGAAAACACGTTCAGGGAGCCTATAAGGCTGTTCATTGGCCTCTTCCCTCACCCAGCCATCTACTCTTGCTCCCCGAGATGCTTCTCTTGTATCTCTTCGTGCACCTGCTTCAGTCCAAGACCGGCGGCGCCGCCCCAGTCTCGAATTCCCCAGAGCCTCGAGCGCTGACGGACGCCTGTGACGACATCAATAACTGCCGAAAGTTATTTGACATCATCTGGGGCTGTCTTGCCACCATTTTCGCCTGCACTTGGGTGTCTGTGCACCCAAATGTGCCCCCACCCCACCAGAGCTGGCTGGCGTTGCTTTGGCGCAGGCTGAAGATGATGCTGATCGCGGTTCTTGCTCCCGAAATCATGGTGGCTTTCGCAGGAAGACAGTTTCTCGTCGCACGGAAGCGGTCAAAAGGTGGGCTCGTCTGCGTCTTTCTGCTTTGGCATTGTTGGACTCATTATGTGCGCAAAGAGTACAAGATACCGATAACTCATGGTTTTTTCATATCCATGGGCGGGTTCGTGGACTCGAGTGGTTGTCCTGTCACAACCAAGAAACAGCTGGATGATCCGGAATTTCTGGCTGGTATACAAAGCATCGATGTGGAGGACATCATGGACAAGAGCAACGGCGATGCGCTTTCCAAAGGGCTGGCGCTCGCTCAAGGGTTGTGGTTTTGCGTGCAATACTTTGCTCGTATCCACCAACACCTCGCCGTGACCCAGCTGGAAGTCGCGACACTTGCATTCGCGATTGTTAATGTGTTCATTTGGGGGCTCTGGTGGGGCAAGCCTCTCGATGTTCAACGGCCCATCGTGGTTGGGCCTCTCGAAGCGGAAGAAGTGGATTTAACTCACAGGGCCGGGCCCAAGGACTTGTCAGGATGGATCAAATTTTACTGGATCAAGTTGCTCAGCGTCATATCCGGGGACTACGACGGGGACACGGCGGACGATATATATGATCCCCTGTTGTCCTCCTCAGTTCCCTCGTTTTGGACTTCGCAGTCAGACGAGAACGAAACCACATTTACATTCAGCTTCGTCTTCGAGTGCCTTATCGGCATCGTTTTTGGGGCCATTCACTGTGCTGCCTGGAACACCGGCTTTCCTACAGCTGAAGAGATGTGGATTTGGAGGAGCTGCTCACTATCAGTTACCGCGATCCCTATACTCTTGGTGGCTAGTTTATTGTTAGCGGGTCAAATCGATTTCTTGGATTTCTTGGTGGGTTTGGCAAAGAAGCTGTTAATTTTGTTCACGCCCATCTACGTCCTCGCCCGTATTCCTCTTCTACTCCTCCCATTCATGGCGTTGCGGAGTTTGCCACCACCTGTGTTCACAGATGTGAATTGGAGCGTCTACATTCCGCACCTTTAGGATACTCTTTTATTCTGTGATACTTCTAGCGACACTATTTTTCCATATCTCGTAGACAAATATCGAGCTAGCTCGTACCCATACATAAAATTCAACAAAATGCTGCTTCCTTCTGCGTTTTTCTGGACGTCAAAATTTCCAAGAGGCCCACAGAAATGGGTAGAGTTTGTTGCAGAACATTATTTCATTCAAGTACTGAAAGTAGAGTACGCAACATCGAAAGGTATAAATGCGGTAGGAGTCGCCTCAGCTACCGAAAAGTGGGGACACCGAAAGTGGGTCATCGAAATTTGTAAGGGTATAAGTAAGTAAAAGTGAGTAATGTATGATCTGCACGATGCCTTATTGCATGCGGGCCTGCATCTGAATCATGAAGAAACGTCCACAACCCTCAGCGTCAGTTTCGCGCCGTCCAACGACGCCCTGAGGCGCGCCCAGTCGTCCTCGCTCGCGATCTTCTCCAGCGCGGCGTCGGACAGCGCGCTGGCTGAGGACAGCGAGTTTGAGCGAGTGCGCCGGCCTTTGCCAGGCGCGGCGGGGATCATGTACGCGAGGGAGAACGAGTC
Source organism: Mycena olivaceomarginata (assembly GCA_029378375.1). Taxonomy (NCBI): domain Eukaryota; kingdom Fungi; phylum Basidiomycota; class Agaricomycetes; order Agaricales; family Mycenaceae; genus Mycena; species Mycena olivaceomarginata. Next base: position 9,953 of record JARKIC010001200.1, read on the forward strand.
GGAGAGGGCGACGCCCTCCTGGGAGAGGAATTTCTCACGCAGGCGGCACCGCATCTCGCCGAGCGACAGGTCCGCCTCGACGCGCAGGAGGACGATGAAGTTCGTGCACGGCGTCGTGTCGGCTCAGTCTAAAATGGCGGCCGTGAGGCCCTGCATCCCGATGTATTGCATGAATGAGACCGGGCGGAAGCCTACGAGCTTCCTGGCACAATGGGGTCCTGGTGAGGATATCCGAGAGCCTAGGAGACGACACATCCGACCAGGAGACCCAGTAGTCCGTAGGAGGCGATGACACACAAAGGCCAGCTTGAAGAGAGCAAGCAAGAAAGGTAGGATACGGGACAACGAGTGTTGGAAGGCTGAATGCAGGATAAATGCGGAGTGTGTAATCATGCGTGCCCGAAGGCTTGGTTGCGGGATGCGTGTCCGAAGGTGGATTGCGGGGATGGATAAAGAATAGGAATGGAAGGGGACAGAGGATGCACGAAGGCTGGTTGTGGGATGCTCCGCGCCCAAAAGGCGGACCACGGTCGTGGGAGGGAATTGAGAAAAGTGCGGCCCGAAGGCTAGATGCAATGCACGACAGTGCGAGATATGATGTGCCCTAGACATTGCGGGATATGAGTGCGCCCGAAGGCGTGCGGGATTGGATATGCGCCCAAAGGCAATGCGGGGTAGGCCAAAAGGTAATGCGGGATGGAGGATGTGAAAGGTGTGCTGCAAGCCCAGGACTCGATTAGATAAATACCCGAGATGAAAATGCCGGATGTATGCTTCGCGAGGTTTCTTGAATCCACCCGGGGGAAAAACATGTACCAAGTTTGACCCCGAGGACTGGGCGGACGCCTCCGATCTTGCACAACTTGAAGGAACCGCAAAATTTTGGCAGAGATAAGCACAAATAGGAGTCGCGCCGAAGGCCCCGACAGAAATAGAGGATGACAGAGACTAGCAGCAAGATCCAAGAGAATCAAAGGAAACCGAAGAAAACCGGGAAGCACCATAGAACCCAGAGTAGCGCCAGAACCCAAGCAAGGCGAAGGCGCCGGAGGAGGACGCAGTGCTGGAAGCTGCTGGAAGAATATGCTGTGATCGCAGAAAGATTGGATTGTCGCAGAATAAAACGAATAGATGGAGGGGTGATGGTACTACCCGTCGAGTCGGGAAACGACTGCTCGTCACGGGGATCACGTTTGTGACGACTCGTGTTTGTGACTCAACAACCGCCAACTGCATTGAGCGCCAATTGAGTGCTGCCAGCCAGATTGGCCCTAGATTTTCTAACGCCCGAGTCTCCACTTCAAAAAATTCTTATCTGGCTCCTACTACTGATTCCTGGCCATGCCGCACGTTGCAACTTGCTGGCACAAAATACCCAAGAAAACAATCGTTCTTCAAGTTCAGCTGGACTCTAATTGAATAATTCATCCGCACTCTATCTCTGGGATATCGACGCTGGTCATGGAACATGGACTCCAATGGACTGAGTTACTTTGGCGCAACCGAATCTCGTCCGTTTATTAATTTAAATATGCGGCTACTCCTTTCTCCTCAGATCAACAATGAGCGACATCTCTTCACCCACACTCGGCGAAAACGCTGACTATTCTTGCACGGTGCAAATCCATGATACGCCCTAGCCCTTGACTCTGCTGGAGACAAAGACTACCACGGCTACTGGAGCGAAGGACCTCCTGATACGATCGACAGGAACTGGCAGGTCGAGGTCAAGATCAGGGACAACATCGGTATTAGTGCCGCGCAGTACATGCTATATCATACACCTAAACTCATCGTTCACCTCGAGGTCTTGCCGGCTCTGAAGGCTTTCTTCGCTATAAGCACTTCTATGGGGTCAAGATTTGCTCGACGTTCTCCTGCCCCACCCATGGCGACAACACGGTGAAGATCTGGGTCGACGTCGAGGGTCTCAAACCCATGAGCGTCAGGGTTGAACCTCCTGAGGTTCCGACAAGTGGACACCCGGTCACTGGTACGTGCGCTGAGGTTCTAACGTTCAAACTCATTTGACGGTGTCCTAGCCGACTTTTACATCAGTCTCTCGTAGATAAGTACCGCTGCGGCAATATCCAGGGCGTCGCTTTACAATTCAAACAAAATGCTGCTTTCGCGTCTTCTAATGAAAGACAAACGTCCAACTGGACTCTGAATTTCGGACAACCGTCCTCTAACCCTCGTCATCCACATCATAAAACAACTCACGTGTAAATAGCTGGTCGGCTTCTTTTTCAGTTATTTCGCCTGGTTGTGAACGCGTGACTCACGTACGCGACTCACCAACGAACCAACGACGAACATGACGGCTGCATTGAGCGCTCCCAGACAGACTGGCCTCAGATTCCCCACCCCTCGAGTGTCCGCTCCAAATCTGCTTATCGGGTTCAGCCTCTCTTATACCGCAAGACGCAAGTTGCAAGCAGAAAGAAAATTCCAAACACTCGTACTTTTCTTCTTCTGCAGATGGGTTCCAATTCAGCTGGGCGTCTATTTTCTGTGTCTGGGAATTGGCCGATTTCGTCGGCACATGAAACCCTTTTAAACAAACCCGCCAGAAAAACGTCGTACTGCATTTCTGGAGGCATGGACCATGGGAATAAACGCTCAAGAAGCCTTTAAGGCTGTTCATTGGTCTCTTCCCTCACTCAGCCGTCTACTCTTGTTCCCCGGGGTGTTTCTCCTCTATCTTTTCAAATTGGCAGAGAGACGCTCCTGCGGCTTTCAACATGCCACTATCCTTCGGTTAGGCTCCAACAAAAATATATACATTCGCGCTTCGAATCCCGTTTATTCCTGGAATCACCTACATTCAAATTACGGCTGTCTGTCTGAAGCCATTTCAAATGTCACTATAGGCGCTGTGGCCGCCGCCACCGCCACTGAACTCGTCATCTGGCGCCCATTTTCAAACTAAGTGCCGAGGCACGGAGGCGCGCTCTTGGTAGGAATATTAAATGAAGATGTCGAATGAATACATCGTCTGGCAGCTGATTAGCGATAAAAAAGCCTTTAAAGCTGCTCATTGACCTCTTCCCTCACCCAGCCATCTACTCTTACTCCCCAAGATGCTTCTCTTATATCTTTTCGTCTACTTGCTTCAGTCCAAGAACAGCAGCGCTGCACCAGTTCCGAATTCCCCAGAGTCTCGAGCGCCAACGGACGCCTGTGACGACATTGATAACTGTCGAAAGTTGTTTGATATCGTCTGGGGCTGCCTTGCCACCATTTTCGCCTGCACTTGGGTGTCTGTGCACCCAAATATGCCCCCACCCCGCCAGAGCCGGCTGGCGTTGCTTTGCCACAGGCTGAAGATGATGCTGATCGCAGCTGTTGCCCCCGAACTCATTGTGGGTTTCGCAGCCAGACAGTTTTTCGTTGCACGGAAGCTGTCGAAAGGTGAGCTCCTTTGCGTCTTTCTGCATTAGAATCACTGGACTCATTCCGTGCGCGAAGAGTACAAGATCTCGAAGACTCATGGGTTTTTTCTATCTATGGGCGGCTTCGTGGACTCGAGTGGCTGTCCTGTTGCGACCAGGAAACAGCTGCATGATCCCGTCGTTGGCCCAGAATGTCTTGCTGCTATACAAAGCATTGATGCGGGGGACATCATGGACAGAAGCAAAGGCGATGCGCTTTCGAAAGGGTTGGTGCTCGCTCAAGGGTTGTGGTTTTGCGTGCAATACTTTGCTCGTATCCACCAACACCTCGCCGTGACCCAGTTGGAAGTCGCGACGCTTGCATTCGCGGTTGTCAATATCTTCATTTGGGCGCTCTGGTGGAACAAGCCTCTCGATGTTCAGCGGCCCATCGTGGTTGGGCCTCCCAAATCGGAAGACGTGAATGTAACTCAAAGCAGGGACTTGCCAGGATGGAACAAGTTTTTCGGCGTCACGACCGGGGACTACGAGAATAAATATGATCCTCTATCGTCCTCCTCAGTTCCCTCATTTTGGGCCTCGCAGTCAGACGGGAACGAAACCGAACTTATACTCGGCTTCGTCTTCGAGAGCCTTGTCGGCATTGCTTTTGGCGCCATTCACTGTGCTGCCTGGAACGCCGGCTTTCCTACAGCTGAAGAGATGTGGATTTGGAGGAGCTGCTCACTATCAGTCACCGTGATCCCCACACTCTGGTTGGCTAGTGGCTTGTTGACTCAAATCGATTTCTTGGCAGTTTTGGGGGCGATGCTGGTATTTTTGCTCACACTCGTCTACGTCCTCGCCCGTATTCCTCTTCTACTCCTCCCATTCATGGCGTTGCGGAGTTTGCCACCAGCTGTATTCACGGACGTGAATTGGAGTGTCTACATTCCACATCTTTAGGAGACTCTGTTATTCGGTGATACTTCTAGCGACACTCTATTTTCCCATCTCTCGTAGACAATATCGAGCTAGCTCGTACCTCATGCATAAAATTCAACAAAATGCCGCTTCCTTCTGCGTCTCCCCGGACTTCGAAATTTGAAAGAAGCCCACAGCAATCGGTAGAGTTCGTGACACAGAACGTTATTTCATTCAAGTACTTAAAGTAGAGTACGCAACATCGAAAGGTATAAATACGGTAGGATTCACTTCAGCTACCGAAAAGTGGGGGATACCGAACGTGGGACATCGAAATTCGTAAGGGTAAGTAAGTAAGAGTGAGTAGCGTATGATCTGCCCGATGCCTTATGCATGCGGGTCTGAATCTGAATCATGAATCATGAAGAAACGTCCACAACCCGCAACGTGAGCTTCGCGCCGTCCAACGACGCCCTGAGGCGCGCCCAGTCCTCCTCGCTAGCGATCTTCTCCACCAGTGAGGCGTCGGACAACGCGCTGGCGGACGACAGCGAGTTAGAGCGCGTGCGCCCGCCCTTGCCGGGCGAGGCGGGGATCATGTACACAAGGGAGAACGAATCGGAGAGGGCCACGCTCTCTTGGCCGAGGAATTTTTCGCGCAGGCGGCGCCGCATCTCGCCGAGCGACAGGTCCGCCTCGGCGCGCAGGAGGATGATGGAGTTGTTGTGCGCGGCCTTGATCGTGAGCGGAGAGGCCCCGCAGGAAGAAGCGGTGCTGGAAGAACATGCTGTCGTCGCAGAAATATTGGATCGTGCGGAATAGAACGAATAGATGGAGGGGGTGATGGTACTGCCCGTCGAGTCGGAAAACGAAGATTGCTCGGACATGATGGACATGGAGGCCGACATAACAGAGCCATTTGGAGAGGGCGAACGCGCCCTGGCCAAGAACTCTTTCCGCGGGTAGACGGGAATTCTCGGAGAGTCGGGGGTCAGGCTGAGGGAGGGTGATTTTGAACGCTGGAAATCGGAGACCAGCGGAGAAGGAGGGGCAGATGGAAATGGCGAAGTAGGAAGGGGGACCTTGGTAGGTTCGAGGACCTTGGTTGGTGGAAGAGGGGACGACGGTGAATCGTGTGGCTTTGTTGGTACAGGAGTTCCGGGACGGCTTCGCTGAGGCGCCGGTATGAATGAGCAAGGCCGAGGGAAAGCATCTGTGGCTATGGTCAGGACAGGTAAGGGCAAGTGAAAATAGGTATTCACCATAGAAGTATTCATCCACAACACTTTCATCGTCCGACACAATTGAGGATGTCCTCTGATGACCGCGAGAGCCCTGCGACAGAGTTGCGCGTGAGTCCGGACGGCGAGGCGAGCGAGGGATGATAGCATCGGCCGATACATCCGTCATGAAAGTCGCTGTCGATAACCTCGCCGGATTGGGCTCCGGTACATAGTACCGGGGCATGACGCCCATGACGCCCTCGGACGAAACCTCCGTCCGGAATGTAGCGATACTGGCCATGGACATGCGGGAGCTGCGGGACTCGTCGTCTGCATCGTCGGTCGGAAGAGCCAGACCGAGATTGTTCATGAAGGTCATCCCAGACGCTGTCGTCTGCCACGATTCGCGATTCGCTCTGTGGTCAACTGCAGGTTCGATGAGTAGCCGATCTGCGCTGGTGAGTGAACACATACTAGTTGTGGCGTTGGAGGCCCTGGAATCGGGGCGCGCTGGTTGCTCGTCCAGAGATCGGCGCCCGCGTCGTCCCGCGTCGTCAGCCGGGGTCCTCCGCATCCGCTTCGATACAGCGGATAAGAAACCCCCGCGACCCTTGCGAGAGACTTCAGAATCCTCCCGCAGAGGCTCAAGGTTATCGGTGGCTTGATGGGGGTTGTGCCCAAAGGCAAGAGGTCGGTCGTCCAGTGTGATCTGGACGCTCCCAATGGAGCTTCGTGCACTCCCCGAAGACAGCGCGGACGAAGAGTCGGACGACGCGGAGGAATGAGCGCGCGCACGGCGAGTGACGTCTTCGCTCGAGTCAGAGGAAAAGTATGTGGAGAAAACGCTGCTCGTAACCGAGCTGCGCGGCTTGGATGGGCTTTTGTTGGCGGTCTTCTGGATGTCCTGGTCTCTCCGCCAGAATCCGAAGAAGTCCGTCACCGTACGCTCCTTGCGAAAGTCCTCGAGCAATGTGGGGACATTTTCCTGCCAAAGAGCGGCAATAAAAGCTGTCAGCTCGGCCTGTCGTTGGTCTATCGTCGCTTGACTCGCACGGAACATGGTGCCCTTCTTCGTGAGTCGGGGAACGAGATCGTGAATATTCTGAGCGACAGAGTCGGGCTCAGGACCGGGAGGTAATGATTCCCACGATGAGGCCTTGTCGGAGTGGAGGTAAACCCCGTTCTTCCTTACACCTTTCCCTGCGAGGAGGCGCTGGCGTTTCGAGACAGCCAAGCGAGAGTATTCTCTTTCGAGGGTGTCTTGGAAGATAAGGCAGTCCTCCCAGCGGCGTAGAATGTCGTACTCCGTGGTGGAGCCTCTCGAAGAGACGGAGGAGCGATCGCCATGGGTGATAGGACACACACGCAGTTGAAAGTTGTAGTTCCCACCTTGAGAAGTTCAGGGCGTAGTCTATATGCAAAGCGCTTCAGCTTACCAAGTTTGACTGGGGGAAGCATCTCGACCGTAAATCGTGATGGGGGCAAGCGATAAACAGCTCGTTTCCAACTCTGAGGACAGGAGGATGAGCAGACGTTTGTCAGTAAGAAACCATACATACATCTGGAGACGCAGGACCGTCAGCCTGTCCGGGAACATTCTAGGAGAGAGATTTAGTAGCGGAAAAAGAGACCAAGCAGCTGGCGTACGTTTGGAAGCATCTTAGTCAGTTACCGGTGTAGGGGACACCAGGTAGACGGTTAGTTCTCCTTGGTGAAGCAGCGGCAGCAAAAGGCCGAAAACGCGGCAAGAAAATTGAAAAGAGGAGGAAGGGTAGCGCGGGTGGTCGAAGGAACAAAGAGAGGTGTCGCAGAGGGCAGTCGGAGCATCCTAGACCGTCCTTTTTGTTACTTTTTGTGTCTTATTGTCTGAGCTTGATATCCCCATTTGGGGGTGAACGATCGTGCGGTTATCGAGACAATACGAGGCTCTCCTAAAGACACATGCACCACTCAGCGCTGTTTTTCTGTCAGCGGAACCAGCCAGGCGAAAACGAAGAGGCATGGCGGAGCGCAACCCGTGCGGAGGTACCGTCGTAGAAAGCTCTAGAGTCTAGAACACCAAGAAGGGGCGCTGCCCAGACCTGACGAAATTCGACGAGTCAGGGGGAGACCCAAACGAGAGCATGGTAGTTTTCTTCGGGCTCGTGCCCGCTGTTGCCGCCTGCAGTAAGCAGCATCGTTGTTGTTCACTCGATCGATATTGATCAGATCAGATCACAAACACAATTGCGATCGGGAATGATCGGAACCGGGTGACTTCAGTTCACCTCGCCGGCCCCGTTTCCCTCGCTCTTATTACCTCGAGTCATACAACCATTCCAGCCAGCCCGCAAGCCTGTCATCTTCTGCGACAGATTGGATTTGCGCCCGTGTGGATCCACTTGTGACCGATCTCGACTACGCTGCTTGCTACAATTCCTTCGTACCGTCGAGACGCTCGTCAGCATGGCTTGTTTTATCGCGATTTCTATCAAAAATCTTTCTGGACGACGGCTTCCATGACTCACAGCGACTCGCGAGTCTTGGCAGCAGTCGAGGTAGGCACTAGGCACCGACCGACGCGGTTCCGTTGACAGAATCACGCGATATTCTTGTGGTTTTTGCTATATCTTGACCTATGCAAGCTGAAGCAACCCCAGCTCACCTGCTACCTCTCCCACCACCCATTCACCCATCCTCCTGCGAGTCTCCTGCGTGAAATCATGTCCTCCGTCGACCCCAACCGACCCGACATCGTAGCCTTCATGGCCAAAGCATCCAGCGCCCTGGGCCGGGACTTGCCTCCTCCAAAGGACGTATTCCGATTCGGCGGCAACAACGAGCAGCGCACCGACGAGTTCTTACAAAATGCCATCGAGGGCAAGAAGAGCGCGACGACGTCCTGGCCCATTCCCGACCCGCTGTACTGGGGCCCCGGCGACTTGTCTGTCATTCTAAACGGCCGAAACGAGCCCGCGGCGCTCATGCGGACGCTATCGTTTGTCGAGTGCAAGTTCAAGGATGTGGCGGAGGATTTTGCGCTGGCGGAGGGGGAGGGGGACTATGAGGAATACCGGACGGGGCACATATCGTTCTACGGGCAGCAGAAAAACGGGCACGAGTTTGGGGATGAGAGTATGGTGCTGTGTGAGCGTTTTGAGGTGATATGGCACTTGAAGAGCGGAGGCAAATAGACCAGCGAAGGCTTCGGAGCGACCCAGGATTATCACAAATAATGTATACAGTACCCTTGTGTTGTGTTTGGGAACGTCAGAAATATCGGCCCTCTCGCATCACCCAGCTGCAGCATGCTGCCAGCGCTTGTTTATGGACATTGGATCTTGCTCAATCCTTTTTGACCCGGATCTGATCAGGATTGGGATCACAAATTTTCGTAACTTAGTCTTCATTTCAACTTGCCCGAACGCTCTTACGCAAATTCTCGGTTATTAGACCGCGACATCGAAGCGACTGGCCACATTTCACTTCACTAGCAATTTCCAATACGTGCTTCTCTCTTGCTGACTTCGTACACCTGCACTGACAAGTGCTTCTCGAATTTCGAGTCTTGGGCACTCACGACGCTGCGAAATAACCCAAGACGTGGTCGTTCAGCAAATGAAGTCCTGCTTCAACTGGAGAGCTCTTTCTGGAGTTACGGCAATTTGCTGTCATATTGTCATGGCGCGGTATATTTATCCTGCTCTGCTGATATTTCTGCTTCCACAAACCTCCACAGAATGTTCCGCGACAAGGCGCGGATGGCGCCGCGTACTGACACATGGCGCATCTGCCAAGCCAAATCTAATCTAACCTTGGTACCCCCATCCTGGGGAATCGCGACGGAGTCTGAGGACTCGCACTATCCAGCAACCCCGAATAATTTGAAGTGTTTCTCCTGACATTCAGCGAACTCTTGCTCGAAATGGCTTGCTCCCGAGGCCGCGATGGCGTTGCGGTGACTTGTTGTGGCGCGGCATGTCTGCCCCACTTCCACATCTCCACAGAACCTTCTCCTTCGACAAGGCCCACATGGCACCGCATACGTCTATTACTGGCAGTGTGTCCCTCCCAAACCGCTATCGCCCTTCTTACCGCACCCGGATTGTGTCTAATCCACCCCCTGGTGACAGGTTGACCATTAGATTAGAGACTATATCAATTGTCAGCATCTGCAATCTCTGCAGATACTGCCCAAATCTCGTGCAGGTGGGAATATCTCTCTTCACACGGCATAGAAGTCCATTCAACGCCATGGATCTCAGCATACTTACCATGGGAATCGTTCGATAGCGGCGTCTCCCCTGATGACCGCAATCCCGCTCCGCCATCCCGGATTGACTTCTCGCTCTCATAAAAGGGCAAACTGTCAACATCCCACCTCTTCGATCCCATGGCGTCCGCTACGAGAAGCAACGAAGAAATCCCGGCCGACGAAAAAGCGCCTCCGAGTCCCCTGGAAGAGAAGAAAGACCTCAAGGGTGATGTCGAGACAGCCCATGAGCCGGCGGATACCGAGTTCATCGTCCTCGAGGATGAACGAGACATCGCGACACATGTTATTACTGTGGCCGACGATCCGTCCTTGAATCCTTGGACCCTCCGTGCTCTGATCCTCGGTCTTGGCCTCTCAGCGTTCGGTGGTGTACTAGGTAGCTCCTATGCTTTGTACCGCTGGCTTCAGCTTATGGCAACTCGCTTCCCAGCCGAGATATATTACTTCAAACCGGTGCGTAGGTCAGGGGTTCAATTCCGTTTTTAGCTGATGCTCGCCCTTCCAGCAAACAGTGTTCGTCTCGGTGATGTTCCTAGCCATAATTGCCTTCGTGCTCGGTAAATTCATGGAAAACTTCATTCCAACCTTTGGGTTCTTCCGCTACCTCAATCCGGCAAGAAAGGTCGATTTCCACTCTTTTCGGCATCTTACACACCTCTCTTGGCTTTAGCATCCTTTCAACAAGAAGGAGAATGCCTTCGTCGTCATAATGGCGAGCGCCGCGGCGAACTCGGCGCTTGCGACCGAGGTTCTGGCCGTCCAACGCTTGTACTACAACATTACGCCGAACCCCGCAAGCTCCATCTTCTTGCTGTTCGCCAGCCAGCTTGCTGGCTATGGGATTGGCGGTCTGTTCAGATGTGAGCAACCCGGCTCTGGACGTTGGTGCATTGGAATTGATTCATTGAAATTCATTAGCCGTGCTGCTGTACCCGTCCAAGATGCTATACCCTGCCGTCCTGCCTTTAGTGGCCATGTTCGATGCTCTATACAAGGACGCGGCCGGCTCCAGTAAGAAGCTTCGCCTGTTCTGGATAGCGTTTACCGTGTAAATATTCCTTCCCTCCCATTTCTTCGCAATTATAACCCGTTCGATTAGTATATTTTTCTGGGAAATCCTGCCCGAGTGGATGTTCCCTTTGCTGACGGGATTTTCGATCTTCTGCCTCGCAAACCCTCGTTCAGCTGATTTCACCCGGATATTTGGCGGCTCCAATGGAAACGAGGGTCTTGGCGTGTTGTCAATTTGCTTCGATTGGCAGTATATTTCAGGTTAGTTTCGTGTTGTCGTATACTGTGGCACTTGTTAATCTATGTTCAGGAGGCAAGTAATTCCCAGGTTATGTGCAGTCCATAAAGTGACTTTGACTAATATTTTAGGTATTAATCCAATGACCATTCCGCTCAAGGCCCAATTTTCGAACTTTGTGGGATACATCCTCTGCATGTGAGTTGGATTTGACGTGAGTAGCCATAGTTGACGAATGAACACCTCCAGTATCGTTTTCGTCGCTGTGTATTATAACAACATTTGGAATGCGAAGACCTTCCCATTCGTACGTCTGCCTGTTCAACTCCGGGTGGCACTCATGAGAACTCTGGTGTTGGTAGCTCTCGCAAACGCTTTTCTACGCGAATGGCTCCGTGTATGACCAGCTTCTCATATTGAACGATAAATTCGAAGTCGATCCCACGTTACTGGCGGAGCAAGGGCTACCATTTTACAGTAGCACCTGGGTCGTTCAACTCTTGGCCACAAATTTGGTACGTAGGGCGGGATCGATTTCGCGTAAACACTATCCTTATTTTCTGCAGGGCATGGCCGCTACGTTCACCCATCTGTTGCTGTGGAACAGAGACGACTTACGGGGCGCATGGAGCTGGATGACCCCGTCTGCTTTGAAACGGTCTTGGGCCGATTTCAATTGGAAGTTCTGGCAAGACGACGGCATGCGTGGGACTCCAAGTGATGAGGACGGGGATATCGACCCGCACTACAAGGAAATGTTGAAGGTTCGCACATATCATGATGTTCTCAACCTCGCTTATCAGCGGGCTACGTGCAGTATCCAGATGCTCCGAATAGCTGGTACGACAATTCCTTGTTATTCTTTAATGCAGCGCTTGCCGCCGAAAAACCAGCATCGGCAGATGTTTGGCAAAGCGGCAGCAGACCTCCGGCCATGTCGGCAAGCCTGTGTCGATCAGGCCGCAGTGATTTTCAACCAAAATTGATTCATGTCCAACAGGTATCTAGCGACATTGGTCTTGTCAATTATCGTCGCTCTGGTCATCATTTATAAAGCAGACTCGACTCTGCCATGGTGCGTAATGCGTTCTCAAGTCAGAGAGCCAAACCATTAATTTTAACGGCGACAGGTGGGGCTTGTTCATTTCACTGATTCTTGCAAGCGTATCTATTGTGTTCTTTGGATCGTTGTATGCCATCACTGGGTTGCAATTTATTTTGCAACCCTTTGTCCAAGTGCTTGTTCTCTCCTACTCTTCTGACTTTTCTGCTGATGCGATTTTGCAGATGATAGGCGGGTTCATTCATCCTTCCAAACCCGTTGCGAATTTATACTTCGTTCTTTTTTCTTACAGTTCGTGCTGCTCCGTATTCGTCTTTCTTTCTCTCCTGTTCAACTCCGTATAGACTCTGTCGTCCAAGCGCAACTCTTGCTAAAAGATCTCAAGATTGCTCAGTGTGAGTTTCGTGCCGCAGAAACACGTCGGATCATACTAATGTGCAACAGACACCAAACTACCGCCGAAAGCTGCTTTTACAGCCCAAGTAACTGGGACTTTATTTGGTTCGTTCAAAATTTTATTCTAGGCGCTGGACTGAACATTGCTCAGGAGCCGTGTTGAATTATGGTTCGGGACAGGTTCATGCATTTCCAACTGCTTTCGTACTCAATATGCCCGCAGTACTTATGAACTCCATCATCGATAACCAACGTCCGATCCTCTTGAGTGTTGAAGGAACGAATATTTGGAGCGGACAACAGCCTCAGCAATACAACTCGCAGGCCGTTGCCTGGGGAGGTTTAAGGTAACCTGCGCACTAGCCGCTACCGTAGCACCCGGGTAATTATCACTTTACTAGCCACCAACTATTCGCAATCAATCAACGGTACCAATGGGTTGCGTGGGCGTACGTTGTTGGCCTTTTTGTGCCTGTTCCCTTCTGGGTGGTGTACCGCTTCTGGCCTAAACTGCGGACGGATTATCTGTACACGCCGGTTATCTGGTATGTTGTTTCTTTCCTTTACGTCGCTCATCAAGTCTGCTAAATATTATCAGCTATTACATAGGCTGGCTCTGCGTCGGAATCAATTCATCTATATTCACATACTTCTCCATTGCATACCTGTCCCAGTGGTGGCTCAGAACTCGGTACCCGAGGTATACGATTTTCCACACAAGTCTGAGTTGAACGCTGAAGACTCTGTGCCAAGGTGGTTCGTCAAATATAACTACATCCTGGCAGCTGGTTCGTCCCTCACTTTCCCTTAAGTCCACAGTCCACGACTCTGATGGTGAAATGGTTGCAGCACTCGACGGCGGCACTCAGGTGATGGTTTTTATCCTTTCGTTTGCGGTGCAGGGTGCCTCCGGAAACTCTCATCTCTTCCCGCAATGGTGGGGGGCTAATCAAAACGGTACGGGTGATGGGATTTGTATCAAAGCCTCTTCTTGATTCACCCCCAGGAAATTATGACCGTTGCGCTGTCATCCCAAGTTGAGAAATTCAAGTTCGTACTACCTGACAGTATTCTACTTGTGACCTTCCATCCAACCTTTGAACTTCGAACAACTATTTCGGGGATTTCTTTCTCGTACGCCACCTCTCAAGTCGAACATTCTTCGCGGTGATGTATCTTTCATCTCCCAAGGTCCCAACTTGAGTTCCAATTTCCATCCAACAATCAAGTCAATTTTAAACACCGGCAGCTCTTCTCTGTTCAGCGGTTTCGGGGACCAAGCATTAGTGAGAATATCAGGCTGATTCAGGCATCTAGGATCATCCAAACGGAGATCGCTATCAGTGCCAACCTGGGCTCATCAAAAGAACCATCGAATTCAAACGGAGTTGTTGCCCGGAATAGACCGTTGCCACGGACATCAACGGTCAGTAACTGGTCAGCAATAGTCAGCGATAATGGAAACGTACTTGAGTAACGAAGAGAATTAGCACAACATGTAAGTACTCAGTACTGTGTCCAAGTCGCCTCCCCGCGCTGTCAGTGTCTCAACGTCAGGGCGAAATACAATTCCACTGATTGGCTGGAGGCGACATATCTGACGATCATTACTCAACCGCCACGATCGCATCAGCCACCTAAATTTGGATCGACCGATCGGTGTTCCGCTGCCATGCTACATACCGCCATGCGAGATATGGTGTTGTCAGCTTTTTTCGTCTTACCACCACAATGCCTTACCCATTCGCCCTCATTGGTGGGCTCTCTCCCGTTTTTCGTGTGGGACCATTGACCAATTTTCCTCAGCGCGCCCTGCGGGGGACTGGAAAGACATATTCGATAACCAAGCTATGTGAGTGGGCTCCGTGCACAACTGCTCATTCTAAATGTTGAATGAATACGACAGCGACATGTCTATCTCGCACAACATGTTTATCCGAGGTCTCAATGCCATATATGCTCAGGCTGAGGGCATCAAGGAAGAACAAGTGAAGCCCTTCACCTTTTTCTGCGTTTCCTTCGTATGTCTTCGTTCGATATCACCAGTTACATGAGCTCATTTTCTACAGCTCGGAATGCTGCATCATCACCACCACATTGAAGAGACGCTGCTGTTCCCCTTCTTCGAAACGAAACTCGGACTGCATACAATGGACCACAACGTGGAGCAACACCATGCATTCATGGCTGGACTCGACGACCTCGAAGCATACCTCAAGGGAGTGCAGAGCGGTACCGAAACGTACAACGGCACAACGATAATTCAGAAGCTTGATAGTTTCGCTGACACACTTGTCGAGCATCTGCGTGACGTCTGCATATCTTTCCCTCCTGAGATCGTCCGTTGACGCTTGCTGCAGGAAATCCCGACGCTCGAGTCGAGCAAGATGCGCGCTGCCTTCACGGAGAAAGACCTGAAGGATCTGGAAGCTGCTGTGGGCAGCCGGATCATGAAGGAAGTTTCTCTTGTGACGACGCTTCCCCTGGGCTTGATCTGCCACGACAAGTCTACTGCTCCCTAGTGCGTGCTCCCTGTTTACACCTTATAGCCGCTGATGCTTTCTCAGTTTCCCGCCCTTGCCCAGCGCAATCATGTGGGTTGTCAAACACGGCCTTTACCGGCTACACAGCGACGCCTGGGCCTTCGCGCCATGCGATTACAACGGGGTTTGTCAAGCCTGGCCTCGGTAATGATGCTCCAGTCCCCACTGCTTAGGAACAACCACTTGTACCGATATCACCATTAATGTTTTATTTGCTCCTTGGCCTTAGGCCTCAGATGACGCAGGCTTTCGGCTATTAAGCTTGACACATTCTGCCCAGCACGTCTGTCAGCAATACAAGATCGACTCAATGAATTCAAATGAGAAAGCTTCAGCAGCCGCCAATGCTCAAGACTATGCTCAAGATCGAACGACTGCATGGCGGAATACGGCGGCGGCGCGCCGCCATGGCCGCCGGCGTTGGAAGGGATCATTTGAAAGCCCGCATTGGAGAAAAATTCCGTTCAAACGACTCGCGTTTCTCGAAAACCTGCGGTATGCCAACATCGTATACCCGTCCTCGAGTGCATTGCTCTATGCGTAGAGATTGATCTCATGTTCGTTTCAAGTTGGCCCACAGTAAGAACACGGCGAAATCGGCGTTGGTGAGGTGTGCTCCAGGGCCCCAGGTCCCTCACCGTCGCTAGGGTTGAGAGCTGATTCTTGCCCACGCTCCGAGCAAGGGTCGGCAGCACTTGCATATTTCAGACCCACTGCTCGTCCTTGTACTCGCACACATGCCTGCCCGGGCGGAGCGGCGGTGCAAATACAGCAAAGGTGGAATAAAGCCGGGGCCATAAATATCCCCTCGATGGCCTGCCAGTCCTCGCTTTACTCAAGCCGGCGTTGGATTGTGCATTTGGCTCGATTTTCCAGTTCGATTTTAGGTTGACCATCCGGAAACACATAGGTATAGTGGCCTGGTCCACCAGACGAGCGTCGTCCGGCTTTATTTGTCCAGCTGCGGTCGTTATATCGCCTAGAACGCCCAGTATACACCAACCGAGGAAGCGGAGACATTGACGGGACGTAGACAACTTGGATGGGAATGTCGAGATAAAATTTCCCACCGAAAGGAGAAGGCGAATACAGGTTTGGAGCCAGAACTGGTCAGACATTAGGGTCTATCACAGTAGCGGATTTCGCTGGATTTCGACGTTGATTTCGACGTTGATTTCGATTCTGATTTCGCTGTTGTGTGACACGGAGAACGCCGAAAACCAACGTTTTCATCAAAGCCATCAGTGTTTCAATCATCTGCTCATCATCGTGTCAGCTCGCGCCCGTCGCGTCCCGCCCATCGGCCACCCCGATGAGCTTTCTTATCTGCCTTTTGGGCCTCTACCATGTGGCGCACTCTGTATGATATGGCCAGGACATAACAGAGTTCATAACTTGTATAATTGGTTCGTGTGGAATGCTTTTGGTGTTTGCAAATTATAACGGCGGGATCGGTGGCGGAAGCGGTCGGGGGAGGTGGGCGGGCACCGAGCCAAGGATGCCGGGTGAAGATCTGAAATCCGAGAGATCCGAAGTGTCAGCGCTGTCAGTGGTCACATCAAGTCACGCAAAATTGGCGTCGAAATCCAGCGCGAAATCAACTCGAAATCAACGTCGAAATCCAGCGAAATCCGCTACTGTGATAGACCCTATTATAATGTCTCGTGGTTACAGACTGAACGTGAACCGTAAATAGAGGAATAAGTGGCCGGGCTGTCTCTCGGTTTATCAGTGTCTCGGAGTGAACAATGCGCAGAGCCCTTTGTAAGACCGAGGAAAGCCACTCAAACGACACCAAAATCAGAAGGATTTATCATAGACTCAGGATAAAAAAATCCGACCCGCACAACAGTTAGAGGGAGAGTAGGAGTCGAGTTGGCCTCCTTCCGAGTCGGTCCCGCCAAATCGCCGTGAATCATTATAGTGGCTGCCGCTGAGCTTCTTGAGAAACCACATAGAGCATACCGATATGCCTGAGAACTCGGACAGGACAGGACGCGCGACGGGCGCTATTTTCTTGAAATGGCATAGCATGCAGCGATGCAAAAAAAAACATTTGAATGGATCCCGCCGATGCCGTCTCGGGATTTGTGAACAAAATGGTTGGGAATGGCAGGTTTGATACAGTTCACCTCCACGCTTGTCTGGCTCGGAAATAGGCATTTTCCTTTCGGGATTGTAGTTTGATTAGCCTTAAACACGTAAGATGCGGGGGACTATGACGGTCCGGGCGTCACATTATTCATTTTGGAAGAAAAATCTCTCGAGGCAAAAAAAAAACTTGGGCTCAGATCACAGAATGATTCCATATCACATCTATGTATACTAGGTACCTATATCATGCATCTCCCCGTACGAATAGGGCTTTAATCAGGTAGAGCGAACCTTCGGATGAATCAGCTGACATCAGCACAGCCCCTGCATCAATTTTCCCTATGGCTATTGCAGCGCCGACGCCGTCTCTGTAAGAATCGACATTCCGCATCTACATTGCAAGTCTATGTTAGATCAAAGTGGGAGAGTGCCCTTTACAGTACGCGGGATGGGCACGGTTTGATTTCTGATTGCCGGTTCAATCTTGCCGGTGTCCATCATTTTATTTGATAAACAGCTATGACGCCTCCTGTGCAGACACCCCATAGGTATACCATTAGGTGGTCAAGGGAGGAATTTTCTTCATATACAAGCCTTCTACCTTCTAATTACTGCCTTGCACCTGCAGGCACTTGACAACTAGGGTATGAGAATGTGTGACGCGTTGCCGGTCACATGGCACATGATCCATGACAGGACGCGGTCAAAAACCCGTCAAGTTGACGGATTTGTGATCACAAACACTTGCTTTTCTTTAGTCCATTTTTTCGGTAGTAGTGGTCATTCCTGCAATACCAATGTCAAATCTGAGTATGCACAGTTTATCCATATGCCATCATACTGCTTCTCAAATATTTGTGGGATTCTAGGTAGAGTTCTGGGTGGATGCCAGATAAGCAAAATAAAGTACTGCCCCAGACTCAAACCGGTGCCAGTGAAGTTCGACCTTAAGCCCTGAACCCAAAGCCTTGCCCACTATGCCCAGAGTGATTACATCTAGATGATGACACAGTGGCGGTGCCATCTCGGCACCTTCCGAAGGTCTGTTTTGCCCTCGCTCTACCTGACTAAAGCCCTATTCGTGCGGGGAGATGCATGATATAGGTACCTAGTATACATAGATGTGATATGGAATCATTCTGTGTTCTGAGCCCAAGTTTTTTTTTTGCCTTGAGAAATTTTTCTTCCAAAATGAATAATGTGACGCCCAGACCGTCATAGGGGACGAAATGACACGGCGAGACACGGCGAGCGACGCCGACATGAACAACCGAGAGTGATTGGCCCATAATACAATGATAAAACCAGGGAGCCGGGAGTCAACTGTGCCAGTAGTATTCGCCCGAATATTCAAAGACTGCTTTACTTCTGATTTGTCACTTCCCGAAATACAGGGAATGCCCGCAGAGGTGGATACAAGGTTGTCGAGTTCATTTCGATGAGCTAATAAAAGATTGGAGTTGGTATTGAGGTGGGGTTATAGGTTCTCCTGGCGATGGAAGGACGAGGCCCAAAAGTTGAAACGAACTCTGAGAATTGGACGAAATTCCGAGTTGAAAAAAAGAACCACGTTTCCGAGTCCATGACCGAGTTCGTCCAGAATGGCAGGAAAGTTTCGGAGCGGTCATATGGCTATAGACATTTGAAAGCAATCCAGCCGGCAGCAGAGATACAGCTTCAGGTTCGTCCACGTCCCCGAACCAAGTTGGTTGAAAGCAAAAGGGTTGAAACTCCGACTTGGAGTCCGCCGCGGAAATCACCGAATGCCTCACAAAACCAAATATTCTGGCCGCGTCCTCCTCCTTCCTTACCACCACCATGAGCTCCAAATCCAACAACTCCAACTCCAGCGGCAACTCGGGCTCGAGCAGCAAGGACTATACGGTCACCGGCTCCGGGACTAACTCGCAGGTTCGTTTAACATTGTTCAATGTCGCGCCGCTGAGATCGCTTATCTTTCTTTGTCTAGGGAAACCATTACTGCAACCGCGAGTATAGCTCTGGCAGTGGGTATCACTACTCGAACACGTAAGACTTGGGCACCCTCGTCGCTGATTGGATTGAGATGGATCTGCGCCAGCGACGGCTCCTACTACTACAGCAACCCCAACGGCTCTACGTATCATAATAGCGGAAGCGGCTCTTCGACGTACACCACTCCCTCCGGACATGTGGTGAAGAAATAAGATGTTGATGAAGCTGGAAGGTATGTCCTTTGTGTCGCGTTAATTCGTTGAGTGATGGACTAACTATCCGACCAGCTTTGCAGAATGTGTAGTGCTATGATACTGTCCCATGCCTGTTGTGATGTACAAATACAATCGCCGACAAATGCGTTGGAATGTGAAATTGTGCAAAGTTCTTATCTGTGCCACTGGTGTACCCGTGCCCGAGCCCAGCGTGAAACCCTTGCGACCGCTACGCCGATCCCCCTCAGAATAGAACCCGCATGACCTTGGCCTACGTCGCAGCCTAGCCTCGGCCCTTGACGTTACACCACGAGGGCTATTTGGATGGACCCCTTTGTTCAACCGCCTCCAAATTTGGCACGCGTACGGGGCCGTGCGAATACGGGGAAGTAAGCTGAGAATCCACTATCCTGATCTGGATTGAAGAGAAGGGATATCGATAAAAAAAGACGCCTCACCCTGCACCGCGAGGCCTCCGATACACGACGGGCATCCAGTAGACCTCTACATGTACTGGGTGGGACAGTCGAGCTACAGTTGCCGGCAGTCGGGGAGGTGAGCGGGAGTTTTGTACCTTGGATGGAATCAGTCTGACTCGGATCTCCGCCAGTAAAATCATGTTGAACCGTGCGAACTTTCTACTTGGGACTTGACGGAATTGAGAAGGAAGAACAGACACCCCGCGCCGCGCCGCAAGAAGTCTGGAGCGAGAGCTGGAGTCCAAGTTAGAATCCCCGTACGCGCGGGGACGATCGGGAATGACTGTAACACCAGTGGGCTTGCGTACAGGCTGTTTAGCAGTTCCGACACGATACTTATCAATTCGCTAACTGTGTTTCGTCTCTCAAAATTCTCATACAGAAGAGAACACCAAAAAATTGAAGTCCCTCCCAGCGCCACGAGAGCCTCAGAACGTGTGCCGCCAGTTACTCTACTTGTGCGGACAAGGGCATTACAGAGCCGGGGAGATGAGCGGAGTTGTGTACCGTGGGTGGGGCACCATTCAAACTTCCCTTTGCGATGGAGGTAAGTGAAGTTGTGTGCCTTGGGGACCGATCCGGGTCCAGGCTCCGGTCCCTCTGAATCTTGGGTTCAAATTTTGAGTTCCACGGCGGGAAACTGGGAAAATATCACGGTCGTCGCGTAAACCTGCCACAAGATAAGAAACAATGAAGCAAAACAGAGGGCACCGTGAGACCTCTGCACCGGAGGCTCCCGAAGACCTCTGCATTGGCAGGAGGAACCTTCAAGTTAATTCAAGTCCACGATCGGAAAGGGGGTGGGCGGAATTGTGTATCTTGTGGGGGGCGCCGGTGGTGGGATTTTTGGTTCTGGACTGCGATCTAGATGTGACTCTGAGGTTTGGTTCACGAATTGGGAGTCATAGTCGGCCCTCATCAACATAATCGGCCAGCGGGAATGAGGGACAAGAGCAGTCCGATTTGAAACCCCACTCACATAATTTAAAAGCGAAAGCGGAGGAGGAGAGACGAAGGGATGGAAGAATGGAAACCCACCCCACGCCGCGAGAGCTCCGGATCCATATTGCTTAAGGCACCGACACAAGTCAGCGGTTACAATTAAACATGCGAGGTACGAGCACATTTTTGTGGAGCATCTGTCTACGAGAAACTAAGTCAGCGGGAGAACCTCTACATGCGTGGGAGGAACATTCGGAACACGCATAGATCTGGAAAGGAGGTCAGAGGGGTTGTGTGCGTTGTACGGACGAGTTTGGGCCTCTTGAATTGATGGTTGGTTGGATGGAGTTGCACCGTCGGGTTGCCTGTTCCCCAGCCGGGCAAGCTAGCATTTTGGCCATCCGGCTTGAAGATCTCGACAGGCAGCCATTGAGAATGGCAGAGTCGACGGCCCACACTTCCTAGAACGCCATAAAGTTAGTTCACGTTTCATCCCGCAGTTCAAAAAATCGAACCGTGCGAACTTTATTAATACGCTCGCTTACCAGTGATAGTAATTAGTACCAGTTAAAACGACCTCGCTAATCACTGCCCGCTGTCATGGCTTCCACTATAGTAAGCGCTTGAATTTATACAATGCCGGTTTTGCGGCTCTGTTCAGGTTGTTTCGTATTCGCCAAGGCAGACCTTTCGAGGGGCGTCAGGGACACGTTGACGTGTTTACGGAGAACTATGCCTCGCGGGACTGCGACGCGGACAGCCCGCATCTGCGCGGTTGTGGCGTATATTTCGATTTTTGAACGCCGAGCATGACGTATGGGTGCAGATTAATATTAATATTAATCCCAATTTCCAACTTGAATGTGAATGTGTTAACGTTGGAATGGAGACCGCGCGCGACGACGCGACGCACCGCGCCGGAATATTGCTGGCGTTCCCCTCGCTACGCCCCGATCCGTACGGCGTTACACACCTATTCTGTAGCCTCTGTATTCCCCGCGCGCGCCTCGAATATATCGTCCTGCGGCTCGCGCTTGAATATGTGCGATCTGGAGTTCTGCACGATGGCCTCGGGATAATACGTCTTCTTGAAGCTTTGAGCAACTGCGTTCACAATTTAAAGCAGCCAAGGAAATTGAACCGTGCGAACTTTGCGCTCACTAGTACTTGCTACTTGGAGAACGGCTCGCGAATCACTGTGGTGGATCTGATTCCGCGAGATCGGGCTGGAGTTTGTATTCGCCAAGGGCGACAAGAAAAACTTATGACGCCCTAAATTTTTTTTTGCGGAGAACGCCGACGCCGAAACGACGTTTTTTTCACGGGGAACGACGTGCGGAGAACAATGCGGCTCCGAGGCAGTATGTAGACTCCACTCACCGACATTCGGCACGCGCGCGCATCATCGATATACGCATAGGGGTAATAGGGATCGCCCTCGCGGCGGCCTCGTGCGGGGGCATGTTTGTGTTCGTGTTCGCTTATCGATTTTATGCGGTATGCGGGCCGGCGTTCACACGCGAGCTGATCGTTGTACTTGGAGACTACACCAAGACGACACCGACACCTGCGGCTTGCGATCTTGAGAGCGTGGAGGTAAACTTGACGCGACGGACCGTTCCGGCGTCGGTGATCGCGATGACGGTATCGAATCTTGTAACTGCCACAACAGAAGGACTTGAGACCCGGGACTTGCCTGAGACTATTAGGTGAGATGGTGAATTAGGTGGACAGAGTGCTCTACCCCAGGTAACACCACATCCGTTGATGAACTCGGAACTCCTGTTGGCCTCCCGACTCTTCGTCTTCTCTCTTGATCGGGCGACGAGATAGATACCAACGCGATCAAAGGCGAGGCGGGAACGTGCGGCGTTTGCCCTTTTGAAAGTTTTGTTGGCCACGCTGCGACGCGGGGTTTGCTGAGGCGCCCTGGCCGTGACCGATGCGCCCGGCGCTGAGGATGCACCGAGTCGAGTTATTTTTTCATGGACATCCTAGACAAGACACCGGGCGTGGACGCCGTTCCCGTATCGGGGCAATCGTTCGCATGGTCTACCAGTTTTCTCAAAGGCTAAAGCTAATGAGTCCATATACGACGAGATCCCAGGCTGTCTGGTCCATGGAGAAAGAACGAGGAGACTGCCGGCATTTCTGTGATACTCGTTGCGATTTTTTGAGGGCCAGAATTGAATGAGAAGGGAACCGGCACTCGGCAGAGATTGATCTCGAGATTTTGAGCACAATAGGCGTGTTTGCTGTTGCTCGCTCCTTCTTGCATGGCCTCGGGCACACGCTATACCCTCCCGCCCCCCCACGACTTCCGCCTCCCTCCCTCAAGGACCTCAATTTCCAGTACAGATCACGCCCCCCCGTCGACGAGCCCCAGGACCCGCCCCCCACCCGCCATGTCCACCAGTGGGCCCGCTCGTCGACGGCCACCGCCCCAGCAGCCGTCGCCGCCCTTGTCCGCAGAGTATGCCCCCAAGCAGGACCAGGGCGGATACCTCACTCCGGGCATGCCCGTATCGCTCCAGCAACAGCAGCAACAGCAGCAGCAGCAACAGCAGCAGCAGGTAGCACGGTCCGATAAACCATCGCGTCCACCCGCACGGTCCACTTCGCGGCAGTCGTCCCAGGTATGCTGCTTTTCTTGTTGTTTTCCGTCCTCACAATGGCAGCAGTCGTATCCGTATCCCGCCAACGGGACTAGTAATAATGCGTACACACCCCAGGGGTACACGGATCAGCAGCAGTACAG
The DNA here is from genome assembly GCA_029378375.1 of Mycena olivaceomarginata. Lineage (NCBI taxonomy): Eukaryota > Fungi > Basidiomycota > Agaricomycetes > Agaricales > Mycenaceae > Mycena > Mycena olivaceomarginata. Next base: position 33,442 of record JARKIC010001200.1, read on the forward strand.
CTACCCCGCCCAGCAGCAGCAGCAGCAGCAGCAGCCGCCCCAGCCGCAATATGTGAGTCCGCGCGACGTCCAGCAACCGCCGCACAACCCCTACCCATCCCCGGTCCGCCGCCGGTTCCCGCGCAGGAGAGCTGGGATCAGAGCAGCCAACGCCAATACCAGCAGCTTCAGCAAGTGCAGGTGCAGCATCAGCATGTCGTGCAGCAGCAGCAGCAACAGCAAGCCCAGGCACAGCAGCACCGATACTCGGTCCAGCCGTCGCCGTTGAGCGCGGGGGCGTCGCCACTGAGTGCGACGCCGCCTCAGCAGTCGCCGTACGCCCAACAGCAGCAGTTGCAGCAGCACTATGCACCGCACTCGTCGATGCTGCCCCCGCAGGCCCAGATACCGCAGCAACAGGAGCCGCAAACACACGGTCACGGGCAGCCGCATCTGGTGCGGCAACACACAATTGCGTCCCCGCAGGAGCATCTCGCGCGCCAGCAGCAGCAGCAGCGGTCGTCTTCTGCGCATTCGCAGCCCCCGCCGCCGACGACCGCGCACCCGAGCCAGCTGCTGCATGCGACGCATTCGCGCGCGCAGGCTCCACCTCCACCACCGCACTCGCACTCGCAACCTCCACCACACTCGGCGCACCAGCCGCAGCCCTCGCACCATGCGCCGCATTCAAACTCGTACCCGCCCCCGCCTCCACCCTCCCAATCGCCGGCGTCATCGTCCTATCCACACGCGCACCCGCCACCCGCTGCCTCGCAGTCGCCGACATACCACCCGCCGCCGCCGCCGCCGTATTCGAGCTTGCAGCATTCGTCGCATTCTTCACACCCGCAGTCTTCAGCACAGGGGCACCAATCGCACCCGCCGCCGCATCAACCGCAACAACAGCAGCATCAACCGGCGCCGTCAAGGCGGCAGTCGCATCCCCAGTCTCAGGCGCCGCCTCAGTCGCAGGCTCAGCTGCAGTACCAGCCCCAGCCTCATCAACAACAACATCAAACTCAACCCCCGCCGCAATCGCAGTCCGCACCACCGACGTCGCGACACGCGCCGCCGCCGCCGGTACAACAACAACAACCACCGCAGTCGCAGTCGCAGCGGCACCAGCACCAACCCCAGCACCCCCAGCACCCCCAGCAGCAGCAGCAGCAGTATGCGCCTCAGCATCCGCACCAGCAGCCTCCTCCACCACCACCATCGCATCAGCAACACCCACCTCCACCGTCGCATCAGCAACACGGCCAGCCACAACCGCAACCGCAGCCGCAACCGCAGCCGTACCTCGCGCGCACGACGGCGCTGGTGCCGACGCCGGTGCCTGTGGAGCGCGGGCCGTCTGCGCACGCGCACGCGCCGCCGCCGCCGCCGTCGTCCGTGCCGCCGCCGGTGTCGGCCGTTGCGAGCGGCTCGGGGTCGAATCCCGCCAGCATCCTCAGCTCGCACCACGGTGCGCACCCGCATGGCGCGCACAACTCGCACGAGGCGGGCGGCAGCGGCAGCGGCAGCGGCGGGGGCGGGGGCGGGGGGCGGAGGGATTTGTACGTGAATGTGAATGTGAGTGTTGGGGAGCGGGGCGGGCAGCAGGGGGGCGTGGCGGGGGGCGGGGGCGGGGGCGGCGGGTACGTGCAGCCGGCGCAGACGCAGCACCATCCGGTGCCGCCGCCGCCGCAGCCGGTGCACAAGTACGCGCCCGCGCCGCCTGCGCCTGCGCCGCACGCGCACGGGCACGCGCCCCCGCCCCAGGTGGTGCAGCCGCAGCATCAGCATCAGCACGAGCAGCAGCACCCGCACCCGCAGCACCAGCAGACGGCGTCCCCGGAGGAGTACGGCGCGGTGCGGGGGGACGCCGCGCTGGCGGGGATCATGGAGCGTTGTGCGGTGTTGTATCAGTTTGCGAGCCGGTATGGTGCGTGGTCGTTTTTTTGGTTTGGTTTCGCGCTTTCTGCACTGTACTGCGATGCTCTCGATGCTCGTGCTGGAGCGGAGGACATTGATTCTTTTCGATGCATGGACTTGGGGTGAATCTTATACACTAACACGCCGTATAGCCCAACTACAACAGTCCCTCCCGCACGTGCAGCCGCCGCCGGGGGAGGTCGCGGAGATGGCGCGCAGGGCGAACGAGGTGGTGAGGATGCTGGAGGAGTTGCGGGGGCTGGGGGGGCCGTCTGGTGCGTTCTCTATTTGTCTTCGAGACAAGATATATAACGCGTGGGTGGTTTTATGTATGCAGGTCCGAGCCCGGGACAGCGGACGGCGGTGGATGGAGGCGGGCCGATGGATGTGGATGTGGCGAGGGTGCCGAAGCGGCCGTGGGAGGAGATGAATGGGGGCGGGGTGGACGGCGAGGAGGGCGAGGAGGTGGACGAGTTGGAGGTATGTTGCCGATGCTCTTTTTTTGCGCGGTCGCGGCCGTATTGGCGGCATGGACCTGACGTACGGGCGCATCTAGGAATCCGACCACCCGCAGCCGTACCCGACGCCGACGACGGAGACCAAGCCGTCGCCCCCGCTCACCAAGCAGGAAGGGGGGGCCCCGGCGGTGGGGAAGACGACGGCGGAGCAGGACATGGAGCTGATACGCACGAAGCGCGCGAGCACGACGGGCGCGAGCGTCGGCGGCGTGCCCGGGCAGCCGAAGAGCAAGTACCGGAAGAGGAGTGTGAGTCGGGTTCTGTTCTCGTTCTCAATCCCTCTCCGCCTCGCCCTGCTCTTATTTCACTTGGCCCCAACCCGTTTCTCTTTGACCTTTGACTCGGCCCCCTCCTCGTGTCGTTTCGTTCCCGCTTGGTGCTGACGTGCGTTCCCATGATTGGTCCGGCCAGCGGGCGACGCCCCCGGGGAAGTGCCACTCGTGCAATATCCGGGAGACGCCCGAGTGGCGGCGCGGCCCCGATGGCGCAAGGACACTGTGCAATGCGTGTGGTCTGCGTGAGTTTTCTTCATTCCTCCTTCCCGCTGTGAATGCCGACGCCCCGTACGCACAGACTACGCCAAACTCATGCGCAAGCGCGAGAAGGAGGCGGGTGCGAACGGGACGCCTGCGGCGATCGACATGGACACGCTGCGCGCGTCTGCGCGCGCGGAGCAGGGCGAAAAGTCGAGCCGCAAGGGCGGCGGTGCCGCCCAGCACCACCCGCCCCCAGCCGCTCCGGAGGAGGCACAAGACGCCGCGGCGCCGCCGCCGCCGACGACGCAGGCGCACCACGAGGGCTCGTTCCAGCTGACGCTCGCGACGCTCTCGCCGAGCGAGTTGCAGGCGCAGATGCACGCGCAGCCGCCTCCACCGCCAGTGACGAGCGCGTGGGCAAGCACGCGGACGTTTGCGCCCGATCAGTTGCAGCACCAGTCGTTCTTGCGGACGCCGCAGGTTGTGGGCGCGGGCCAGGCGTCGCCGCGGTAGCGCTGGTCCGTGCTTGTCTTGCCGTGTCCGTCGTGCTGTGGGGAGATTCAGCACCATTTGCTTGTCGCATTGCTTTCGCTGCCTGCTGCTTTCCCGTCGTCCGCTGTCGTCTGCCGTCTGCCTTCTGTCGCTCGCCCGCCCGCATCGCATCACTCGGTTTCTTTCTAGGTCCACTTAATATCTCTATTTTTTCTTGTCCATGCACGACCCTATTGCCTCCCCCATCCACCATCCACCGTATTGTATTCCCTGCATTTTTTCCTTCGTCCATTCTTTGTATGCGCATCTATTCGTTCGCTGCATTGCCCGCCGGTCTCACCCTCGACCTCTTTCTACCGACAACCTAAAACCACGCCTGTCGACCGACACAACTAAACCCACACGATACTCTTAAAATCAGGATACCGGGACCCACAGGCGCTAATATTGGATTTTAGTGCCGTTGTCAACTACTACTACTTGGAGGAAGAGGAGAAAGGTGTATGCTGTATGTTATGTTATGCGGAAGATTAATATTAATGCAAGCATCTGGAATAGTTTGAGCGCGTCACCCGTTAAGGCAAATAGGTTCGATGAGGCTAGGCAGTAGGTTAAGAAGCGAAGAGACAACGTCATGTTGGCTCGATATAGGCTGATATCGGGAGGAACCAAAGAACCAGTGCAATGGATTGGCGCGACGATCAGCAAGGATGTCCGGTGAGATCGATGTGGACGGTGTTCTAACCGGCGCTAAAAAAATATACAATCGTCCCGCAGTTCCGCACCGCGATCGCCGTTTGGACCTGTGGTTGGCCCAGGGCAGAGAGTCCGAGGTCGCGAGACAGTTGAGTTCGGCCAACTCGGAGGCGCTGATGAGCGCTCAGTGGCTGAGCCTCGCCCGAGGCTAGGACATGGTTTTTTTGGGCTACCTATGCCGTATGTCTCAATTAATTTCCGTGCGTCAATTCAGTGAGAGTCGAGACCCGGTGGGTGGCAGTTCGTGGCGCATGGTCCGTACCTCCTTAGGTCAGAATAGGAAAATTTCCTATTGCGGTTAACGTGTCTGCAAGATCCTCCAAGATCGCCGCTCGGAACCTCTCTCGACGCGTCGAGAGCCACATAATCTGCAACAAGAAGTGGAGCCGCTGGTCCAGTCGCGGGTTTTGCGCCAGACCTAGCTTTGGGGCTTCGTTTTGTCGTGCAATAGCAAGTGAAGAAAGATCCTGAGTAAGATCACGATTGATGATCGATCTGAAGGAAGCATTCCTTAGCGGTACTGTTTGCCGAAAGTCAACGACGCAATCGAACACTATCGAAGGCTTGGGTAGCCTAGGTCCCAAACCAACTCCCCAGTCTCCAGTCCAGAGCGTCAAGATGAACCGGGTAGAGGAACACCACAACAAGTGGAGCTGATGGATCTTCTGGCCACTACCGCGAAAGAGCTCCGGGTTTCCAGGTCAGCATAATGAATGGAGACTACGGCCTCAAGTGTCCAAATCGCGAGCGGGGAAATCTGGAGCCTGGCCCACGTAAGGTACTCACGCGCACAACACGCGCATGTATGAACGTTAGTGACGATCTCAGTGCATTATCTCCCACGGTTGAAATTTCGCGTGTCCTCTATATTTCTGTCCGTTGAGAGGTGCGACTAGTTCCGAGTGCTTCTTATTCTCTTCTATACCGCCATTCGACCCCCAAAAAAATCGACGAGTGTCTACAAACTACTATTTCCGCTAAGCGAGCGTAAAGTTCGCACGGTTCGATTTCTTTTTGTTGGCTCGGCAGCATGAACCTGAACTGCATTGCAGCTCGCGGTTTAACTACGAACTCTCCGGCGCTCAGTTAGAGCTTTGAGTCATCCATGTCCGAAAGTTGGGTGTGATGATTCTGGCTTGAGGCTATTCCAACTCATGATCGAAATCGGTCCACACCAAACACATAACTCCACCGACCTCTTTCCAATCATGTGTGTTCTCAATGTCTTCCCCACGCATGCAGAGGGGTGACACACTGAATTGTCCCGACGTGCCTGCGTATCCTCGCGGTGTGGGGTTGGCGTTCATTTCGATTTTTCATCCATTCGTCCAATGTTTCAGGTTGCTCTACGAGAGCGACCGTTACATCGCAATTGCTGCCGGGATTCTCGCTGAATCTACAATCCCTGTTCAAAGCATCGTCAACTACTTAGCAACATTCCTACCCACCTGGCCGCCATTTTCCTACCGACGGTGTGGAACCAAGCCCAAAATCCGAACAGACCAGAGTGTCGTGGAGCTGCCTCACCCAATTTGCGATGCACAACTTTACTTATCTCTACTTTGAAGGTAGGTTCCAAACATCCTTCCCGGCGCATGTAGAGATTTGAGTATGCTATGTCCCGGCTGGAGGCGCGGGTCGGAGTTTTTTTTGGGAGTATCTGTATGTCCACCCGATTTGGAGACGTATCCAGCGTCACACCCAAGGTACACAACTCCGCTCAATCGTGGATTTTGAATGTCCTTCAAGTTCTCTACACATGTCGAGTCACTGGCGGAACACGTTCCGAAATTCTCGCGGCGCTGGGGGGACGTTGATTTTTGGTATTCTCTTCTGTATCAGATTTTTGAATCGGAGACCAGAGAAGTTCAACGAGCTGATAGGCAAGTGTCAATAGCTTCTCCCCGATCGTACTTTTGATTGTCCCTCCCCTCGCATGCGGAGATCCAACTTGTAGCGATAACTTCAGAGGTCTCGCGGCGTGGGGCGGTGTAATTTTTCTCTTTTTAGTCAAGTCAGTAACCGCAAAAGTTCGCACGGTTCGATATATATTTTGTACCGGACACGCCGAAGATTTGGGCATCATGCATCAGTGTCAATGACGGTGTTCGCTCGCAGATTGGTTCCACCCAAGGCACAAGACTCCGCTCACCTCTCCGGAAACTGTAAACCTGGACTGTCCTTCCTCGCATATGCAGAGGTCTACTTACTTGACAGCGTGTGTTGGAGGCCTCGCGGTGCAGGGTGGGACGTTCTTTTTATCCCTTCTTTTCGCATCAGCATATCAGGTTCTCATCTTACTTCGGGCTAACGGCCGACCTTTTGAAAGGCGGTCGCACGTTTGAACGAAGGGATCGATTAAAATAGCCCTCGTGGCGTAACTTCAGGCCGAGGCTGCGAGATAGACCAAAATGTAACGGGTTCTATTCTGTTAAAGGGAGAACATAACGGTCAGGGTAGAGCAGGATAGAAAACCAAGCCTGGGAGCCTCTGGAATATTGAACACTGCCAGTGGCCTCGGACACAACATCTTCTTGATGGGATATATCGCACAACTTCAAATTCGAACGTATTTGTACATCACAACAGACAGGTATGTAGCACTACAACGTTAACATTCTGCGAAACCGGTCGGATAGTTAGTTCATCACTCAAAGAGTTAACGCGACACGAAGCGCATACCTTCAGCTTCGCTCTTATTTCTTCATCGTATATCCGGAGAGAGGTGTACGTCGAGGAGTCGCTCCCGGTATTATAATACGTGGAGCCGTTGGGGTTGCTGTAGTAGTAGGAGCCGCTGCTAGCGCAGATTAGGTTCATTTTCAATCCAAAGAGCGATAAGGAGGCCTGAATCTCACCTGTTCGAGTAGTGATACCCTCCGCCCGAGCTCGACTCGCGGTGGCAGTAATGGTTTCCCTGGACAAAGACAAAGATAAGCGATCTGAATGTCGCGGCATTCATTTAAACGAACCTGCGAGTTGGTCCCGGAGCTGGTAACCGTATAATTATTAACTCGTGCTGTTCGAGCCCGAGTTGGCGCTGGAGTTGACAGATTTGAGGCGGGGTAATCCGGTTCATTCAACGGCACGCAAAGACAGTGAAAGTGGTCAGGGAAGTCAGCGCCACCGTATGGAACGAATATTTCAAAAAGGAGGATGTTTGTCATTTGATTTTTGAGACATTCGGTGATTTTAAATTCCGGCTGTTGTCGATAGGGGGTTTCACCACTCATGTCCTCTACCACGATCAGGCCAGCAGCCTCTCCCAAGAAACGAGTCGGATCGACGAACTCGCCCAGCGGCTCGAGAGCAACGAGCCCGAAACTATCGTTGGCGGGGAGTCCCAAGAAGAAAAAGAAACCAAATCCACCAAAGCAGGCAGTGACCACCACCATACAGGATACAGACGACGAATACGCGTCTTTCTTGCGTACCTACCCACAGACAATCCCCCAACTCCCTTTCCCATTCCTCCGAATATTCGTCGAGACAAACGGAACACGTCTTCGGGTCGACGAAAACGAGCACTACGCACCACTTGCACAGCTTGCCCGCACAGTCCTCACACATCTTGTGGAGTCAAAGATCGCCCGTTCAAAGATCCTAGGGATATTGGCGTGCATTAGCGACGACGAGGAAGCCAAGAAAGCCCTGATCACGAAGCTCAACGACCATCGCGACGTTACCCCGGCGGATATTCTCAATTATTTGATCAACGACACTCCGACCATCGTGATTAAGGAATTGAAACTCGAGCAAGATCACTTTGTATGGGGGCAGGTTTTGAAGGGGCCGGACACGGCGAACGAGCTGTTCATCTCCGAAGAGTTAGCGTCGACTTGCCCACCTGTACGTCGGAAAATCTCTTTTGAAACCGTCAAGTATTTCTTAATGACTTGACATCTAGCCGTCGAAGTTGACCTCTGACGAGGTAGCACGACAGAAGGCATATCACCAGTTGCTGACCTCTATCACGTTGTTCCATGAGATCGTACACTGCGTCTCCAAGTTCTTTTTCCCTCACATCATCACTCCAAGATCGGAAGCATCGTCTCTGATAACAGAGGACACGGGGAGCCAGGATGGTCTTTTGAGGCAGAATACTTCTCTTTCCGTGTGCATGCGATATGGAACCAGACAGGCTCGAGTAGGCCAGATCGTATGTGGAGGATCCTTGACCTTGTCGCCGTCAAGGACGAAGTCCCTGACCGAAGTTTAGGTATGCCTAAGTCTCGCTCTGTCATACCTGTAACTGACATTTAACTGTTTCAAAGATCAACAAACGATTGGCAGGATCCTAGACTCGCTCAACCGAGCCGCAGTCTGGCGGCCTCCTACGTCCAATCTGGATAGATACTACCGCTCCACAAACCACGTACGGTTTCGAGTTGGGGACGCGGAACCAGTTGATGAAGAAAGCGAAGAAGAAGAAGACCAAGTCCCCGACGTTGGACTGGACATGGAAAATGTGGTGTTTTCTACTACGTGCGCCCCTCGAGCCCGTCGTGGGCCGATCAATCCGGGCTTAGGTTTAGGGCTTGCACCATTTTAGCTCATACTCGCTCTGGTACTGGCGGGAAACTTTTCTTGGAGACATACAAATACATTCACCAGTCGATTAATCATTATAACCCCGAGCTTTCGTCGGGTTAGATCCGTTGTTGGAGACATCCAGTCCCTGCTGCCGCCAGATCTCTAGTTGACGGTCCTTGGCGACCTTCCCGGTTTGCTTCTCGTAGTCCGCGACGGACGTCGGTCTCTCACCGTGCGGCGTAGCGCGTAATGCGTGACGCGTCGCCGGCCAAAAGTCAAAGGTCGCCGAGTGGGTGACAATGCGGTTATCCTTGGTGCAAGCATCAGTTCAATTCGTGCCCAAAGAAAAAAGGGCCTACCCAAAACGCGATCGAGTTCTTCTCCCATTTGAAGCGCACCTGGAAATCGGGGTTCTCGCTGATTTGGTGGAATAGAAGAGACAGAAGCGCGTCCGATTCCGCCTTCGGAACGCCGACGATGCGGCGCGTGAAACCTATGCCTAAATCAGACATCCCACCCGCACTGGGATCAAATAAGTGCTAACCAGGGTTGACATAAATGCTCTTCCAGCCTGTGACGGGGTGCACGCGCACGACCGGGTGGATCGATTCGATTGGCTCGCGGCGGACATGCAGGCCAGCGGCTCGGGCGCCGTCTGCTTGCGCAACTGCGCTGTGCACAGCGGTCAAGCCTTCCAAATATTTCTGGAAACCAGGGCTGAATGACGAATAGAGCGCGTATCTGGAGAAGAAACGATATTGGACTTGTTTGTGGATCCCTTTGTGATGATAAAACTTACCCCGAACTCCAAAGAGTATCCCCTCCAACCTCCGGACCCGCAAGGATTTTCAGGGAGGTGGTGCTCGGTGGCTGGATCTCGTACGACACATCAGTGTGCCACAGCTCCAGCTTGGAGAACGAGGAGGGATCCGGGCGGCGGGAGGAGTCGTTATACACAACTGCAAAGGCATGAGGCTTGGTGTCAGTGGGAAACTAACGACAATACCGTGAACTTCTTCAAGCCCATTCCGAGGAATCGGAGTTGTGGCGTGCTTGTGGAGCGGGCCGAAGTACCTGTAAGAGGGACATTGAGCTTTTGGTGAGGTAGGATCCAATACGATTCAACTTGCCGAGCAAGATCCAATTGTTGATGGATGTCGATCTCCTGATCGCGGAAAACTAACACAGCACCCTCAACAAAGTTCTAATGCACAAATGGGACGCACGCACACACAGCCCCGCGCTCTGCAACAAGTAGAGCCCTATCGCAATGCTATCAGTACCATGGATATCATGATAATTCCACACGTACAGCTCATCTTTCTGAGTGTCCGATAGTTGGCGAAGGTCGATCCCCAGCAGCTCTGTTCCGATCGCCGGTGTGAGGTGTCGCACTTTTTGTGCGGCGCCCAGTAGGCTCTTCTTGGCCGGGTCCGCCGCAAGCCCGCGGTCACTGACAGAGACCTCCTTCAAAGGCTCCCAAGACAGGGCTGGGAAAGACGGCTGAAAACAAATTAAATGAGTATACTTCTAGAGAGAGCCGGGGTGAATATACTTTGAAGTTCGCAAATTCGTACTTGTCGTCGCCATCGTCTCCGATTGAGGGAGAATAGAATGGGTTGAACACTTGCGAATCGTTTTTGAGGGCCTCGATGCGCTCAGCCTGAGTAGGCTCGGATGAAGCATTTTCGTTGGTTGCGACGGGAGCCATTGTATGGGAGCAAAGGGTCAGAAGTAAGGACGCCCAGATCTTTAAGCTTCCTGAACCATGTGCGAAGACTTGCAAATAAATACGCAAAAACGGGCCGAAATGGCGTGACTGCTTCGCACGCACTGAGACCGCGAGGAGTCTCTTAATTTTGGTTCAAGTCGGTGCTCGCGGCGAGTCAGATGAGGTCATTCCTAGAACCGCTTTACAATTGCGTCGCAATGCTTCGTCTTAATTTCGGGGAAGTCGAAAAAGATCGTGGGGGTCGGCCTGTTTCGGCCAACAAATCACCTCGGAATCTTGGTCATGGAATTAGAAAGCGAACATTCAAGAAGCCAAGTGAAAGCGCACCATTATATTTTACTGAGACCAATCTCCGGCCATCGGCAAATTTTTATAGCCGGTGCAGAAGAAACGGAGCCAAATAATATTTGAGTTCATAACATGATTCATGCCTTACAACTTGGACTTGCGATGCTTCGTATCTGCTTGCTTCCACTGGACCAATAAATGAATAGGATATTCTGAGCGCCGCGCAGGGACTCACCCATGGGAACCAGGACCCTAAATCCTTGGACAGCGTACCCGTAAACTTTGGCGCGCGCTTTTCCTTGAATGAGCGGATTCCCTCCTCGCCATCTGTCACCGCGAGCTCCCGTATCCCCCTCGAGTCGTGTAGATGATTCTCCTCGATGGTGTCACCGGGGTTCTGGAGGAGGCCCTTGGTGACTGCGACGGATACCTGTGAGGTGGTGGCCGCCAGTTCCTTCGCGAACGCAAGGGCGGCAGGGAAGACCTCTTCGCGGGTAGGGAGAATTTGGTGGTAGAGTCCTTGCATGAAAGGTGAGTCCGGAGTGAAGGTGGCACCGGTCAAGAGGAGGGAGTTCGCGCGTGAATGGCCCACAAGGCGGGGGAGAAGATAGCTTGAAGTTGCTGCAAAAGAGAAGTTAGTGGGACGTGGAAGACGGGATTTTAGACGTGCCTTCAGGTACGATCCCGCGGCGGACAAAGGGAAAGGTCAGTTTCGCGCCGGCCCAGACGAAGCGGAAGTCGAACGGCAGCTGCATCGCCGTCATTCCCACTCCTGCCTGCGTGGATTCAGTGGTACTTATGCGAGCATTGAAATGAGATACGTACAGCATGACCGTTCACAGCGGCAATCGTGATTTTCCGGCATCGGTATATGACGAGCGAGGTCTTGCCACCGGTGTCTCTGTGCGCACGAGGCCCGTCTTTCTCTTCCTCGGCGTTCCAGAGAATATCCCATCCACCTGAAATGTCAGCCTACTGGAGGTCAGATAGACGCAAACCAGCGTGAAAGGGATAAGTCTTGCCCCGGCACAGTAAGCTGGTGCGGTATGAGCAGCCGTCAATACCACAACTCTGACACGATCATCCTTGTCCGCAAGGTCAAACACTTGTTGCAGCTCATCGGCCACGGCGCCAATCCAGCTGTTCCGCCTGAAGACCGTCTAGAGTTGAATTCGTTGCACAGGAGGTAACCCACTGTTTGGAACGGTTCATGAGAACGACTAGAACGGGACCATCGAGAGACGCGAGAATATGAATGAACCCGAGAGCGCTATAGTTTGGTGTCGACATCAGCGAGAGGATTCAAGAGTCGTTCAAGGTTAAGTTGTAGCGCCGAGAGGTGAGTTCTGGGTCTACAGGCGGCTTCTATGTCCCCGAGCCGGGCATTTGAATCAAATAGTTATGAGAACTCTATTTTCAGCGCATCTGGTGACCGTCAACACTGTGGGAACTTGTCGTTGAGGCAGGGGCAGAAAGAACGTATACCAGGAGAAAGGAGCCCTTGGTATTCCAAGGTGGTTAACTGAACTGATACGTCAGGAGCGCAAAGCACGGGCTGTACCGGGATGAAGCAGTTGACTTGGAGTCAAAAAGACGGTTCACTCGGAAATTGTTTTGTGATGGTTGGGTGTCAGCCAGCGTGGGAACTTTGAACAAACGGCGGCCGCTGGTTACATACAATCCCACGTTCAGCGAGTAGCTGCGGTGGTTCTGCTCGGTTTCTGTGCCCGGTTGAAGATTGGCTGTAAACCCTTCGGTCTCTCTCCTTACGCATGGATTAAGCTGCCGCAACGCAATTTGAGACCGCATTTCTCGCTGTGATCCGGCGACTCGTTGTATTGAACTCGTCGCGTCACCACCTCCATCACCATGTCCGAAAATGAGCAGCGAGAAACGCATTCTCGCTCACACAGCCCGGCTGGGTCCATTCCGCTGAAGCGGCGAAGGCTTGTGCGATCCTGTGACGTCTGCCGTGAACGCAAAGGTTGGTCGGGGGCCAGAGTACACTGAACGTGCACTGACCTCGTATAGTTCGATGTGATCACGTCCTTCTCAGCTTCGTGGAAATCCACTAATACTTTTCTTCAGGCGACGGCCAGAACATCTGCTCAAGCTGCTTGGCTTTTGGTTCACCTTGTACCTACATGGAACCGCGTCGGAAGCGTGGTAAGAGGCACAAGTGTGTGTCTGTGAGATTTCTGGCCAAGCCTCTGATTTTTTGTGAAGCCTGGTGGACGAGCTCAAGAGGGAAAACGACGACCTCAAACGAGAAAATACTTCCCTGAGAGCTAAATTGCGATCGCTCTCCGCGTGTTCATTGTGTGCTCAGCCGTTGAGTGGACCGTCCAGGAGCGCCTTTGTGTCTCCCAGCAACGCTCCGGCACCCAGGACCTCTGTGGAGTCAGAAGAGCAGCTTGACGAACTCGCTTCGCGTTTCAGTCAGTTTGACTTCAATGAGTTTGAAAGCAAATACTTCGGCTCGGCCAGTAGTGTGTCCCTCGCCGACCACGCCATTGCGGTCAGCATATCCGCGAGATGTTCATACTGTTAACAACTTCTGTATTTACAGATGAAGGAAACACACGACGGACGGCCATTCTCGTTACATTCGCGCCGCCCTTTATATTGGGATATTTTGCCGGCAGGTTGAATTCCGCCCAGCATAAAGCCGTTTCTAATGAGCATTTCAGTGGGAGAAAGAAGCGTACAATAGTCGGCCTCAGTATATCTATCCCCCAGCGACTTGGTAGAGTCTCTGCTGCGTCTGTATTTTACAAATTTGCACCCCACCCTCCCCATTCTGCACCGCCCTTCATTTGAGCGGTCTGTTCGGCAAGGCCAACACTTTACAGATATGCAGTTTGGCGGCGTGTTGCTCGCCGTTCTGGCGATTGGCTCGCGGGTGAGCTCAATCTGATTCTATTTATCCCACTCACAATTGTCGTCACAAGTACTCGAAAGACTCGCGCGTGTTCATCGATGGCGACGCGTCCCTTTCGGCCGGCTGGAAATTCGCCAATCAAATCTGGATCCTGCGTAAATTGTTTGACCCCACAATATACGAGGTTCAGATGTATTGTGTATGCTCGTACTCAATTTTAACGACACCACTCTCAATGTGTTTCCTTCCAGCTGCTGACCCTCTATGCCCTCGGCTTGTCCGTACCTCAAAACTCCTGGCTCTACCTCGTATGCTCGTCCAAACAATCGCACAGATGATGGATGTAATTGTCACTTAGGGAATTGGGATTCGCTGCCTTCACCACCGCGGTGTCCACCGACGGAAGCCCGACAGCCACAAGTGGGGCCCCGAAGATGAGCTATGGAAGCGCGCATTCTGGTCGTTCATCGCGTTGGAACGAATGGTGTGTGTTTCAGTCGGACGCCCAATAAGCCTTCAGGTTGAGGAGTATGGGTTCAATCTCCCGGCCTGTCCTGTCTGACTGCTGTTAGGTACGACGCTGAACCGCCGCTGGAGGTCGACGACGACTACTGGGATCAGGGATTCACGCAGCCGCTCGGAAAACCCTCCCAACTGTCGTACTTTGTCTGCGAGTTGCGGCTTTGCGAGGTGATCCTGCCAACTCGATACCAAGTCCGTGTTTTTCTGATTTTAGACAGATCTCCGCCGATGCGATGCGGCGATTGTATGCCTCGAAAAAGTCCAAGAGACTGATGGGTTGGGATAGCGTGGAGTGGGAACAGCGCACTGTCGCTCATTTCGACTCAATTATGAACAACTTTCTAGATTCCATTCCACTTCATCGTAGGTCGCGACAATATTCGGCTTCATGTTATGCTTCAACCCCCCCCCCCCGCAGTTCGGTGGGATCCTGACAGGCCGCCGCAGGGCGTGTTCTTTGATCAGTCGGCCATTCTACAGGTGTCGTACCACTATCTTCTGATAGCGGTTAGCACCTTACTTTGGCGCTCTTACACCTGCTGAGGTCTTTGTAGATCCACCGGCCCTACATCCACAGGCCGAAACTCGTCTCCACCTCACTCTCCATCTGCGCAAAATCAGCACGTACGATACTCCGCACAGCAGATATTTGGTTCAGCAAAACACAACGTTTACCTGTCCAAGCTCTCATCGTATGGTACTTCGTTCCTTTATTTAAAAACTCGCTAAATCTCAAATAGCACCCCGTGTTCGTCTCGGGACTGATCCTCCTTCTGAATATGTTGGCTGTCAAACGGGCTGGTCTCTCGATAGACAACAACAAGGACTTGGGTCTCGTCACGATAGCTATGGAATTTCTTGAGGTTGCTGAATCCAGGTATGCATACAGTTTTTTCCCCCATTCTCCTCGGTCTCATACTAGCACCAGATACCAACCGGCCGGTCGCATATTGGATATCCTTCGGGCAGTACGGTCTTCCGATGCTCAACCAAACAATCAGCTTGCAGATTCTGACGCCTATGAGAGCGGGGCTGCCGACCCCGCTGCTCTCGAGTTTCTCAGCATCTTCGGGTCTGGTCTAAATGAGACTTACCCGCACCTTGGACAGTCCTTCGCCCCGATTGACGCCTCCTCCGGCCCCCAGCCGGGAATGTCCATCGAGCAGTTGCTTGCAGATGCAGGCACACGACCCTCGATGAGCATCTTTGAAGATGAGCTCATGGCGATGTGGATGGCGGTCCCCACCGATGGCGCGTAGGTGCAATATTATATTCATCCCTCGCTCCAGGTTAACTGTTGCCAGGCATATAATCAACGGCTGGGAGACGCACATGGAAAGCGGGACGGTCTTGGATGAAAACTGGTTCAGCGGTTTCGGAGCACCGCAGTAGTACAAATATCTGCACGCCAACGGACCCTACTGAGTACATACCATCGCCCCAGTAAAGTTGGAATGGGCTCTCAAGAGCTCTCAATGTCAGTAAGCGCTTGATAATCTAATCTAATCTACTAGTCACCTGTCTAGGTAAAGCCATGGTAAGGCCGGCAAGCGGCACGGCCCGCCACTACTTAGTACAGAATTGAGTGTTTTTTCGAGTGTAAGTCTCCGGCTAGCGGCTCTTGTTCCTCGGACTGTTAAAAGGCGACGGTCCGAGGGAAAGAGCAAGCAAGTTGTACGTCGGATTCATCAAACGTTTCAACGAAATGAACTCGGTCCGCCGCGGGTCCGACAGATCAGTGCTGACGTGAAAACAAACGACAAAACTGTGAAGCATCAACCAAGAATAAGACCTATTGATGAGCGCGCTCTGCGGTTCCCACTGGACTCAGACTGGACTTATCTCGGACGCGTTCGCAACCTGTAAACTAGCCGAAACACTATAAAACGCCAGGTTTGAACGCGATCTTGCACAATATCACCATGGCCAACACGTCCTTCAACGATTCAGTCTTCATTCCTGGTCCATCCTTCCATGTCGACCTCCCACCCCTCGACGCTCGCCATGTGTTCCATTTCAGTCGTCGGCTCCTCTTCTTTCGCTGCGGTTCCTCTGACCAGCGCGATGCACAACTCGCGGCCTTCAAGGCCGGAATAAAGGCTTTACTTTGGCGTTGTCCTGTTCTAGGCGGTGATGTTACGCCTCTGGCTGCGGATAAGGCCACAGAAGTCACACAAGACTGGCGCACCATCGTGCCCGGTCGGGGTATCGAGCTCGTTGTGAAAGACCTACGAGGGGAAATACCTGCTTTCGAGGAGCTCGAAGCAGCGCACTTCCCACCGCGTCATCTTCCGTGGTCTCTGCTCATGCCCATACCTCAAGATCTCAGTAACGATCAGCCACATGCTGCATGTAAACTGCAGTTCAGTGCCATCGAGGGCGGGACGATCCTCACATTTGCCATGTCGCATTGCGTATCAGACGGGACTGGAACGGATGCCTGGATGCGCATACTAATCGAGGAGGTGCGACTCGCGCAGGAGGATCGCAGTGAACGCGCCGCAGCTGCGACCGTGGGTCTGGACAGGAGCGTTTTGTGTAATATGACGAGCAATCTTGAGTTCGACATAGAAGACCATCCGGCATACAGGTTTAAAAGACCAACCCCACCACCTGATGCGCCAGCATCAGAACCAGCACCTACCAATGTCTTTGGAGCCACGGCTTCAGAGGTTCCCGTCCTTCTCCGGCTCTCGCCTGCAGGCCTGGCCCAGCTCAAAGCGGACGCAACGACGCCCGGCGCGCCGCCCATCTCCACACACGACGCGCTCTGCGCCCTCATGTGGCGCACCGTCCTCCTCATCCGCAGCCGCCGCTCCCCCGAGCGCGTCCCCCCCTCCACCACGTCAAACCTCTTCATGCCCTCCGACGCCCGACGCCACCTCCCCGCCCTCCCGTCGCCCTACATCGGCAACGCCGTCTACCAGCTCATCGCCGGCCTCCCCCTCGGCGCGCTCCTCGCGCCCGACTCCGGCCTCCAGGCCGCGGCGCTCGAGGTCCGTCGCGCGATCACAGCCGTCACCCCCGCGCGCGTCGCGAGCTACATGGCGTTCATCCGCGACCCCGCCGCGAGCCGCTTCATCGACTACCAGTTCATGAACGGCACGATCTCGACGACGAGCCTCGCGATGGGGACGTGTTTGGGGAGCGGGGACGCGATGTACGGGAGCGATTGGGGAAAAGCGTTTGGACCGGTGGTGCGCTTTAGGTTGATTGGAGAGTCAGGGAATGTGGTTCTGCCCAGGCTCACGGATGGGACGGCGGAGCTGATATTGGATGTCCGGCCGGAGGAGGTGGAGGTCCTTAAGGGTGTCGAGGGCTTTGGAAAGTATTTAGCGCGGTAGTACTTCGAAGGCCGGGATTTTTATAAACAGAATGAGGAAACTGTAGTGTAAACGAAGTATTTCTGTCCGATGTACCATACCGCCGATTCCCGGATGATTTAAAGTGAGAGCGAAGAGAAACCATTGACATCCTCGGTTTACAGCTTGCCATTACGATGCTTTGTGTTCACTTCTTGCCACTAAATTTAATATGAGCACAGCCAACGAGTCTCGGAAGCACACCACTCACCCAGGGATACCAGGCCTCCAAATCCTTGGACAACGTCCCAGTAAATTTCGGCTCCCGCTTCTCAATAAACGAACGGACGCCCTCCTCACCGTCCGCGGTGCTGCCCAGCGCCCGCATCGCGCGCGAGTCGTACAGATGGTTCTCTTCCGCGCTGTTGCCGGGGTGCTGGAGGAGGCCCTTGGCGACGGCGATGGATACTTGCGAGGTGGTGGCGGCGAGTTCTTTGGCAAAGGCTAGGGCGGCGGGGAAGACTTCTTCGCGGGTGGGGAGGATTTGGTGGTAGAGGCCTTGGATGAGGGGGGATTCGGGAGTGAAGGTAGCGCCGGTGAGGAGGAGGGAGTTGGCACGCGAGTGGCCGATGAGACGGGGGAGGAGGTAGCTTGAGGTTGCTGGAAACATGAATGTCAGCGAAATGTACTAGAAGATGGAATGGCGAGGACAAGCCTTCGGGTACGATTCCGCGACGGACGAAGGGGAAGGCCAGTTTCGCGCCGGCCCAGACGAAGCGGAAGTCGAACGGCAGCTGCATCGCAGTCATTCCCACTCCAGCCTGCGTGGATTCAGCGGTTATAAAGTCAGCGAGACAATTGCTTACAGCGTGACCATTCACAGCTGCAATGGTAATTTTCCGGCAGCGGTATATGACGAGCGAGGTCTTTCCACCCGAGTCTCGGTGCGCATGCGGGCCCTCCTTTTCCTCCTCGGGGTCCCACAGAACATCCCATCCACCTGAGATATCGGCCTGTTGGCTGTCAGACCCAAGTTTCCAATGGGAGCCGAGCACCAACCCCAGCGCAATAAGCAGGAGACGTGAGCTCGGCGGTCACTACGACGACTCTAACGCGGTCGTCCCGGTCTGCAAGGTCGAATACCTCACGAAGCTCTCTGGGGACCTCGGCTACCCAGCTGTTTCGCCTACAGACCTGTTAGATTCTGAGTTGAGACCACCAGCGGCAACCGACTGCTTAGAACGGTTCTGGACGATAACTAGAACAGATCCATCGAGAGAGACGATGATTGTCTTGAACGCGCTATAGTTTGGGGTCGACATGGAGAGTTCTTCAAAGGTTTGCAATGTCCAGTCCAAGAAGATGATCGTTCAGGAGAACCTAGGAGCCCTTATATCCGCAAGCTATAGCCCGGTCGATTGTTTGACGGGCTAAATAATTTCCAGACGAGTGAGCCCGAGGGTGAGCCCGAACTTGAAGCTGAGTGTAGTGGGAAGCAAAGGAGGTATGTTGAATTGCCGCCGCGGCGTTTGAATTCAAAATCGGGAACTCAACACTCGCTGATTGCCTAGCCTGACCTCTTTCGTATCCGCGCCCGAGGCGCATGTCAGAGACGTCTTTGCAGGCGCGCTTGGGACTAGGCGCCGACGCGAGCCCTAATAAACCTAAAAAACCGTGGAAGAAGTACAGTGGCGATCACCCTGCCGCAGCACCGTGGCCTCCCCCGGAGTCTTCTTCGAGTCCCTACCAAGCCGAACAGGGATACAACCATGGTACTCCGTCTCTTTTTGAACGCCTAGGCCCCAAAGTCGCCCGTCCTATTCAACCTCGGTCTCTACTCGAGCGCATGGAACTTCCAGAGAATGAATCGACGGACACCGCGCACCCATCGGAAACCGATTTCATCCCCTTGGACAGTGTCTATTCGCCGAACGTGAGCCACGGGGGGGATGGCGAGATTGCCGTGGATAGTTCACCGTCCTTCTCCGAGGGTCGTGCGGCATTAACGGGCATTCGTCCTGCAAAATCTGCCGTACGTTCCCTTTTCTAACGGTCGTTCATGTTTTTAACGTATTGTAGACTCAAACTACAGCCTCGGGGAATGGCTTTCCTCCGTCAAACGACCGCCCCGATGCGTATGGTGCTCGTGCAGCCGATTCCGAGCGCACCAACGTTCCAATTGATATCTCGCTCGCTCTCAACAAGACCACCGAACAGAAAGCTCCGGGAACCATTGTAATCGACCGCGCCGCTCACGTCCCGAATTCCGTTGCGGACTCCGGTCCGTCGACGCACGCGTCGAGGAGTCGACCTGCGCTACCGCTCAAGGCACGACTAGGCCGCGCTCTCCGATCCGCTGTGTTGGAAAACGCGAAACTACGTGGTCCAATCGATGCGGATAAAGTCGAGAGAAAAATCGCCACCATCGTGACGGAAAACGTGTGCGAGGCGTTTGGGGCGCAGATGAGGAAGGTCAAAAAAGAGATGGACGCGCGCCAGACCGAAGAGGCCATGGCACGCGCGAAAGACCAGCTCTTGAATGGTTTTGGAAACAAAGGCGCGGTTGGAGATGAACCCCGCAACACGTGGCTGAACCGACGCGACAGTCACTCGCTTCTTGCGTCCACATCCATCCTACCCACCCCGCCTCCTTCCGAACCCCTTCCCGCAGAAAATGGGGACAAGGAAAAGGCCCCTCCAACAGCGCCGAGGGCAATGGTTAATACGTATCACAGGAGCGCAAGCTTGAAGGGCAAGGAGAGGGCTGTCGGGCCCATGGAAGAAAGTGACAGCGCGGCGAGGATGAGACGCGACAGTTACACACGTCCTTCGCTACGCGCCTCGCCGATGCAAATGGTTCATCATGTTGAGGGACCGTTGAGTGGCCGCTCACCACCCCGAACGGTATCTGCTTCACCGACTCAGTCCTCCTTCGCGCCGCACAAGCGACATTTCACAGGAGATGAGCTGCCTCGATATCGCTCCCCCCCTCTTCCCCGACCGCCCGACCGCAGAGGGTCTGTCCGATCACCTTCACGTAGCTCTGCACGCACCAGTTACTCTGATTCACCTCATCGCAGTAGCCATCAACCATCGCTGTCGCGGCCGAGGTCCCGATCGCGCCCTCGTCGGGAATATTCCCTTACACGAAGCTTCAACAGCCGACGCCCATCAGTTTCTCGTTCGCCACCACCGCTTTCCGCCTCCTACTCCGACGGTTTCGGACCAAGATCATCTCGCAGATCCCGCTCACGTTCCACCGCATCCCGCGACACGTTTTCTAACGGCAGACCCCCACCAGAGCATGAATTCAATTCACGGCATGCGCACGAGAAGCGGCCGTTTGTAAGGTCCCCTGCTTCATCCCGTGGTCGTAGTGTACCTCGGCGTGAATCTCGTAGCCCTGTCCCGCGAAGGCGCAAACTGACTCACCCATCCCCTCCTCGGTCGTGCTCTCCTCTGGGCTACAGACAACGCGCCCCAAGTTATGACCCTGACCCCCGTCTTGGACACGCTCCTCGATATCATGCGAACGGCAACGGCGCTCCATATTCGACGCCTCGCGGCCGAAGTCCCGGGCGAGGTTATAGGGAACCTCCATCCCAATTGATGTTCGACCCACCACCTCCTTCATCTTATCCTCACCGCTCCTCTTCACCCCCGCCCCCTCCGAACCCCTGCAACAACGTTCCCGGTCTTTGGTTCGTCAAAGTGGGGGCCGGCTCTCCAACAGTTCTTGAGGGCAGAATCGTTGTCGAACCCGAGTTTGCTGCTACATGGGGCCTTCTACCCACGTGCGCTCCTGCTGTTCTGCTCACCTGTATTGTATTTTTTTGGCTGATTGATATGTAGACGATCCGCGTCGACCCCACCGCCAAATCTTTCCGTTGTTCTTTTGTGTCTGCCTACGGAGGCTGTCAGTGCTCTGTACAACTCGCTCGCACCCACCAACCCGACGCCCGAGACTCTCGCTAATGCCGTCGCCGCGCTCGAGACAGCCTGGCCCCAGGACGGCACGCTTTTTCTCGATATGAATGACGGGGCTGGCGGGAAAACGTGGCTACCACATGAGCTCGTTAGTCTCCCAAGTCTACGTATCCGCAATTATGTAGCTGATATCCAACTCGTTCGCAGGATCCCGCCTCCCCCCTCGACGTAACGAACCATATCCAGCCGGGGCCCAACGTCATCCGATTCATCCAACTCGGCAGTCTGGTGGAGCGCACTTTTATCCTGTACGCGTCGCGCCGCGAGCCGCCCCCGGACAAACCACCAGACACGGACATCGTCATGGTCTCCCAGCTGTTCGAAAACGCTGCTGTGCCAACAGCGCACATCGACGACCCTCTATTTAAGTTTGGGCCCGCCACCGCCATAGTGGCCGCATCCTGATCATTTCTTGTAGCATACATGAGACCGCATCTTGTACATCCGCCCGCATATCGTTATTTTCTGTCTCATTCTTCTTGAACATAGACTATGGCATATGTACTTTTAGCATCACCTATTTACCTTGCCTTGTTCTGTAGAAATACAGCGCAAATGAACGGCCGCAGTCCTGCCCAATGCAGTTTTCAAAACAACATACGATGTAATTGTGATGCCGAAGATGATTCGGAGCCGGAGTTTTCAAGCTACTACGCTAAGTACTTGCCGAAGCCCTCAACACCCGTGAGCACCTCCACCTCCTCCGGCCGGACAGCCACTATCGCCTCAATCGACCCATCCGGCCGCCTGGGCAACACAGTATTTCCCGGCTCCCCGATAACCCTGAAGCGCACCAACGGCCCAAATGCCTCGCCCCAGTTCCCCCCGTACATCGCCTCGCCGCTCCCCAGGAACGTGCCCATGGCGAACCCCGTCGTGTTCGTCGTGCCGTTCATGAACTGATACTTGAGGAAGCGGCTCGCGGCGGGGTCCCGGAGGAAGGCCATGTAGCTTTCGACGAGCGCAGGGATGACGGCTTTGACGGCGCGGCGGACTGAGCCCGCCGCGCGCGGGAGGCCGGACGGCGAGAGGAGCGTGCCGAGGTTCAGGGGAGCGATGATCTGGTAGGTCGCGTTGCCGACGTAGGACGACGGGAGGGCTGGGAGGTGGCGCCGGGCGTCGGAGGGCATGAAGAGGTTCGATGTTGCGGAGAGAGGGAGGCTCAGCGCCGAGGAGCGGCGACTACGGATGAGGAGGACGGTGCGCCACATGAGAGCGCAGAGCGCGTCGTGTGTGGAGATGGGCGGCGCGCTGGGTGTTGTTGCGTCCGCTTTGAGCTGCGCTAACCCGGTGGGTGAGAGCCGGAGAAGGACGGGAACCTCTGAAGCTGTGGCTCCAAAGACATTGGCCGGTGCTGGTTCTGATGCTGGCGCATCAGGCGGCGGAGGTGGTCTTTTAAACCTGTATGCCGGATGGTCTTCTATGTCGAACTCGAGATTGCTCGTCATATTAGACAAAACACTCCTGTCTAAACCCATGGTCGCAGCTGCGGAGCGTTCGATAGAATCACCCTGCGCGAGTCGCATCCCATCGCTCAATATACGCATCCATTGGTCCGTTCCGGCCCCGTCTGTCACACAATGCGATGTGGCAAACGTGAGGACTGTACCGCCCTCAATGGCACTAAACTGCATTTTACACGCAGCGTGCGGATGATCGTTGCTGAGGTCGCGAGGTATCGGCATGAGCAAGTCCCACGGAAGCTGGAGCGGTGGAAAGTTCGCTGCTTCGAGCTCCTGGAATGGGGGCATTTTCCCTCGTAGGTCCCTCACGACGAGTTCGACACCCCGGCCAGGCACGATGGTGCGCCAGTCCTGTTTGTCTGCCGTGGCTACATCCGGAGGCAGGGGGGTAACATCGCCGCCTAGGATAGGACACCGTAAAAGTAAGGCCTGTATGCCGGTTTTGAAAGCCGCGAGCTGCGCATCACGCTGGGCAGAGGAAGCACAACGGAAGATGAGGAGGCGACGCGTAAAGTGGAACATATGGCGCGCGTCGATGGGGGGAAGGTCGACATGGAAGGATGGGCCGGGGATGGAGACTGCGTCGTCGTTGAGCGATGAGTGGGCGATTTTAGAATATCGAGACCGGGGTAATGAGGTGAATTTGGGCCTTCCGGCCAATCTGCACTGTAGCCGCAGAGAGAACATTGGTGACGAGTCTCCCCAACCACATAGGTTTTTATCTTCTGGCCGGCGAGGATGAGTCCGACGACAATGCGGAACCGCGAGTGTCGGCTGCAAGAGTCGTGGGGAACGTCAGAACGTATGACGAACGGCCCGCACAGGTTGATGCCCGCCATGGCCCGGAGTTAAGTTTAGCTGTTTCGTTCGCCTAAGAAGCGAGCCGACCGTAAGCGAGGATTACGAGGATGTCGGGCCATATGAGGGCATGCCGTCTAATTATTAGTAGATACATACAGTTTGTACACCAAATCCTCTGAATCGGTTCAGGCATTCTAGTCGTCAAGCCACGATAGCTAAGAATCTAATCGGCCGATCGCCCTCTAAGGCGAATCTGTCGAAGGCTCCGATATGAGAAAGCCCACGAGGCAAGTGTCAAGCATGAAATCGGCGTTGACCCAGGCGTGAGTTGAGGCTAGCGATGCTGCATGAGCACCCGACAGAAACCACGATGAGCCGGAACATACCAAAAAGATATGTGCCGTCGCGACCAGCCACCCGCATGAGTTCTCGCTCCCCGCCGGGATGAAAAGGCAGGTACGCCGTCATGTTGTAGACTTTGCCGTTGATTGCAGTCCATGCATCGTCCTTGGAGCGGTGCTGCTTCAACACGGATGGAGGAATACGCGTCAAGGAATCCACGCCCTTGAGTTCGGTTAGTCGTTGACGGATCTTGCAAGTGGAGACGTACTCGTAGATCCGTGCCAGAGGACTTCAATGCAGCCCAATCCAGGGGACTGTGGCCGGGTGCAAGAGCAACCTTTTCACGCTTCTTCGAGGGCTTCACGGGGGGCTTCGTAGTTGTTGTGGGAACCAGGAGGGAAGACGAGGCGGCGGAAGAGGATCTATTAGAAACTCCAGGCGTCCGGGTTGCAAGAGACGGAACAGGTGGAGGAGGCATTAGAGAAGAATCCGATAGAAATGCTGGTGATTTCGATGGAGCAGCGCGTTGGGCGCTATTGAGAGCGGGAAATGCAGGTACAGAGTTATCCTCAGTCTCGGTGTCCTCTCCCTCGTCGTCCGAAGCCGGAGGAGATATTCTAACAACATTGGGTGTATCTGGGACAGCAGCCACAGGTGGAGCACCAGTCAGCCAGCTCCTGAGATACGATGCCATGGATTGCAAGATGGGAGTCAAGAGCAAGAGCGTTGACTCAACAAAACCAAATTGATAGCTCTTGAATGTCTACCACGTCCTCGCCGCCGGCCACGCCTCGCAAGGCCTCAATTCCTCGCCCGCCCCCTTCGCCTTTGCGACCCGCATCGCCAGCTGCGTCTTCTCACAACACCATCGTGCCTTCTTCACTGTCTACCGGTGCATTGTCACCTCGGCGCATGCCTTCCTCGCCTCCTCCAACCGGTGCAGGTACAAAAACTAGAGCGCGGGACTTGCTAAGAAAGCACTACGGACTCGGTGTCGGCCCTCCTCCTTCTGTGCCGGGAAAGAGCAGTCAAGATCCTATGAATCTAGGTTGGGCGAGAAACGCGTATGAATCACAATAATCTCAAGAGCTTTCTCCAGATTCTTCGGCTTTTGACGCTAAATCCTACTATGAGCAGCTAATAACGACCGCCTCGCTCCCCGCGCTACTAAAGCGCGAGAATGAGCTCCTCGTCGGTAATTCGTATTCTTCGCGGGAGTCGGCAAAGGCTAATAATATTCGACTGCAGAAATACGAGAGTTGGACAGCGAGCGCCAGTCTCTCGTATACAATCACCACCACGAACTGATAGCAGCCAGCGACACTATCGCAGCTGTACGTTTCTATAATGTCGTCGTGCCCTTTCTTAAACAAGCAACAGATGAAAACGCGAGCTGAAAGCCTCGACGCGGACCTTGACCTTTTGCGGGTCGCCTTTTCTGAGATATCACGACTCGCGTCCGAGGTGGTCATCGAAGATACCCCGTCCGGGGGAGGAAACGAGTGAAGGCCGCACCATTCGTTCTGGAGGTTTGAACCTAGACTTCGTGTTCGAGGATTGAATGTATATTAAGTGTAACTATTATTCGTATACTGTATCTACTAATGCATTACCGTCCGGATGCGCCCGACTCTAGATCCCCATCTTCCGTTTCGGAACACAGAGCTCAACCTGGAAATTTGCTCCCCCGCGATGTTCGATTCCGGTGCTGCAGGTGATTCCACGTTAGAACAGTAGCATAAAAGAAAGTTAAGTTGCTCACATGAGCACGTCGTCCGGACCCAGGCCACCGTGTTTCCCTATGGTCCATGCCTCGAAGCCGCGTTTGATTGGCAACATCTTGTTGGCGTGGCCCTTCATGCAGCGCTCGACAGCCGCCGCGACCATCATGAGCAGGACACTCCGCTGCGCGTCCTGTGTCCTGAACCGCTTCTCGAACGGCGGGTACCCCGGCCACAGAATCCTGATCTTCGCCTCCCGATACGCAAACCCCTCAAACACCCTGTCGCTCGCGCCCTCCAGCGCAGGGCAGTACTCCCCGTCCACCTCCGCGATGCGCATCCCCGGCGCCGCCGCGCGCTGGTTCTTAAACACAATCGGCTGCATGCGGTGGTGGTCGATGCGCTGATACCCCAGCTCCGACACGGGCTCCTGGAACGGCTCCTGCGGGACGCGGATGTGGTCTGCGGGGCCGTCGGGGAGGCACGGGCCGACGTGCTTCGAGCCGCGCCGCGGCTTGGAGCTGCGCGATGTGTGCGGGGGCTCGGGGGTGGGTTGGGCGGTTGAGTGGCAGCGCTGGCGCGTCCCGGATTTGTAAGGAGAGGCGAGAGCGTGTTTTTGGATCGACTGTGAACGACGCGTGCATCAGAGGTTGGAGAAACCGAGGGTAGAGGATGAAACGTACATTCGAGCGAAACCCGGGCGGGGCCTACCGATCCATCTAAAGCGCCGGTGAGGGACGAATAATCCGAGACAGGTTGACGCGACCGAGGCGGCTGGTCGTGCGAATTGCGCCTCCCGAACGGAGATGTCTGGCTGTGAGAGGGCGCCGTCGACTGGGGCGCTGTGGGGAACCCGTACGATGCGCTGTTCAGGGAAGGCTGCACGAAGCGCGAAGGTGAATACGATGGGTCGTATGCTGCGTGCTGGACGCGCTGCGTCGACTGATGTGTGTAGTGGGGAGGCAGTGACGGGTATGAGGGCGGGGGAGTAGGATAGTAGGACTGTCCCGCTGTAGGGTGGGTGGCATTAAGATAACGACAATATATTGTATGGTTGAGACACACCAGTACCAAAATTGTATCCGTTTTGAGGGTATCCGTTGTAGGCGACACCAATTGCGCCAGAGAATGTCGTAGGGAGCGGGTTCTTGACCGAGTGGGAATAAAACGCGTCGACAGGTATCTCAAGAGGATTGTATGCAGCCATTTTTGACAGAGAGAGTGTGTGAGTGGAGAGTAGCGATTCATTGACATTCCAAGCCAGGATTAAATACCCCGGAGAGCCTTGCAAAGCGGGAAAGCACCATTGTCGCTCAAATCTCCAAAGCGCGACCAAGGCCGCCAGTTAAGGCGCTGATCGTAGCCACATTGTTCGGCGGGCCAGAAAGCCTAATAAAGGTTGAGAGACGCGGGTGCTGAAAGCGCCATTACCGAGTTGAGTAACTGAGGTATCGCTTTGCACGAAAGGACTTTTCGCATTCAAACGAGATCCAGACAAAGCGCCACTGTGACCGATTGTTTTCAAAACCGGGACTCTGAAGCCGTTTATACGTAGTCGGTCTCGACTTTACGGGTCCAAAGGTGCTGAAATTGGTCCATATCGTCGTTGCAATCAGTTTTTTCCAAGTTGGACTGCGAGGTGGGAGGGAAGTACATCTGCTCGGTGGCAGTTCGAGATATAGCAGGAGTGGACCTATATAAATGTTTTTTTGTAAAATTTTGGCGGAAAGCGTGCCCGTACATTCGAAATGACACTCAAGCAGAGAGGAAGGAAAGTTGTTGGACGCGATTGGGACGCGACGGAATGTGATCTAGACCCGTGACCTGTGACCTCTTGTGACGACTCGCGTCTTGAGCTTCACGAATCACGACCAAGTTTATGAGGCCCGTCTACGCACTCCGCATTTGACGCCGACTCATCTATCTCATCGTCCCGCGAATTTACAGACCTTTCACGCGTCACCTCAAACCCTGGCTTTTATCGATTCCCTCCCCAACGAGCTGCTGATTCACATATGCAGCTTCCTTGCGCCCGTTGAATTGCTCTCACCGATGAGAGTCAACAAATCCTTTCACGGCCTCATTAAGCCCATGATCTGGACTCAGGTGGAACTTCATGGGCCAGGCTACCATGAGTACTACCTGTACCCTGAAGAATTGGTGGACTCCGAGTCCCGCCAGCAGAGGAATTACCTTGCTACTACAATCCTGATAACCTTGAAAGACAGTACATCGGCATCGCCCACCACTTTCTGGGTCTCTTCAACGATTCGGAAAAAGGCTTGTCGTCCATACGACGCATAGCCCTTGCGGAACACGTCCGATTCCTCTGCCTCGACTTGACGTATGATACCGAAGACCTCCCTGATCCCTGGGGCACAATTGCTCGCTTTCCGAATCTCGAGCACCTTGACGTATTCGCGAAATGGCCCTGGCGTGGCACGGAATACGATACCGCTATCGAGGCTTTCGCGTCGAAAGAACATCGTCCTCTCGCGAAGCTGCGCACGCTTCGACTGCGAGGGTATGTGTCCAAGGAATTCGTTCAGTTCGTCTGTCAAGCCGCGACTGATATCACGGACCTGGAACTCGCTGTGCTCGATCGGCCCATTGGCAACGACAACTATGCCGACCAACGGACCTATCCTCCCCCTGGCACAAAAGCCAGGGTTGGTTCGGATGACGAGGACTCCGCCTCGGACAAGGACAGCGAAGACAGCGACACCGAGGACTTTGACCAGGAGGCTATCGCCCCGCGTGCGCTTCCCGTTCTCCTGGACAAAGTCGACCTAAACGGGCAGTTCTCCTCCCTCACCCGCCTCAGCCTCGCCCGGCCAACCGAGTCGTCAGAGGAAGTGGATTACCGGGAGGAGTACGTGTCGGTCAAGTCAGATGTTGCCATTTTACAAGAGTGGGCCGCACTGATTCGTGCCACCCGCGGGACGCTCGAGCACCTCATCCTCGAACAACGCCCCTTCGCCGAAGACATCGCGCAGGACAGCAGCACCGATGAGGAGTTTCTCGTGCTCTACCCATACGGCGCAGGCTATGACCGCTTCGTCGAGCATGCACTACCTGCACTCCTCGAAGAGGGTACTGGGTGGCCTAGGCTGAAGTCTGTGCGCTTCTATGGCTTCGACGTCCCCGTCCAAGATTTTAAAAAGTATTATCCGAAGAAGAAATCACCCAAGCAGAAGTTACTTGCGATCTTGGAGGCGCGATTCAAGCCGCAGGGCGTGGACGTGCGGAGCGGTCTAGGGAGGAGGATGATATACTACGAACACGATGGCACGATTCGTTCTGGTAAGGATGGATTCGGTGGAATTCGGTGGGACGACTCGGAACAGGAAGACGATTCGGAAGCGGAGGACGATTCGGGATTGGAAGACAAATCGGAATCGGAAGGCGACTCGGAATCGGAGTAGCATCTCAGGAAAGGGTTCCAATTCCAAAGTTATTATATATGGTCAGCTTTCGAGGATATAGCATAATGCCAGTAGATTGCCTTGAACTTTTGGGCTACTCCTCTTACACGGCGATGATGGACGGTATCAACTTGCCCCAAGCCTGTCACTCTCACGGCGAATCACGGGCAACACGGTGAGAGTGAAAATTCCGCTATCACCAACTTGGGAGTCGTCTCACTAAGCATTGCCAACGCGTTGAATAAATAGCTCTTCGCTTCGTGCGGTTCCTTCGAATTCAACTTTCCACAATGGCTCCTCCATTCACTGACGCTCATATCGAGGACTCTCCCAAACGTATTCGCGTCTTATTTGGTGGAGAATTCGTCGTGGACACGAGGAAGGCCAAGCTTGTGTCCGTTCCCGGCGCCCTACTGCCTCAAGGAATTTAATTAACTGATACTGGCGGTCGCAGATGGGAGAACAGATATTACCCGACCTATTTCTTCCCGCACAGCGAATTGTCACAGGAATATCTCCAGCTCGCGTCGGAACATCCGACGAACGGGGACACGTACGACCTCATTATCGCTTCGAAGAAGGCGCCTGGCGCTGTTACGGTATACTCCAGCCCGAGCCACCAGCACCTCAATGGTTTGCTCAAGATAACTTTCCGGTAACAAAGGCCACTTTGTGAGCATGATAGAGAAATTGATGATCGTCAACCAGCGACGCAGACGCCTGGTTCGAAGAGGACGAGCAAATCTTCGTCCACCCTAAGGATCCTTACAAGGTCTGATACTTTCTTGCGTCTGTATCAGCCGTCTGACCACGATGCAGCGTGTGGACGTCCTCAACTCATCTCGACACATCCGTATCGAGGTAGACGGCATAGAGGTCGCCAACACTCGTTCCCCGAAGCTACTCTACGAGACCGGCCTCCCCGTCCGCTCCTACATCCCCAAGACGGACTGCAGACTCGACCTGCTCGTGCCCTCGGAACTCACGACAGCTTGCCCGTACAAGGCGAGTCTCACACGTCCAGCGCTGGTCCCACGCTGACGAGGTGAATTTCTAGGGAGACGCGCATTATTACCACGTCCAAGTCTCGCCGGAGAAGAGAGTTGAAAACGTCGTCTGGTGGTACAGAAATCCGAATCTTGAATGCGCGGCGATCAATGGACTGGTCGCGTTTTATGACGAGAAGGTCGATGTTTTCGTAGACGGCGAGAAGCAGGCCCACTCGAAGAGGTTGTAGTCTTGAAAGACATCACGCGAGATGCAAGAAGCTTTTGGTCGAACTGGTTAGGCATAAACCCGTGTATTCAGAGTAGGGATTCTCGGAGTAGGGATTCGAAAACATAATACATGCACAGAGAAAACAACCCAGGGAGAAGCGTGCAGCACGTCATACTCAGTCGTCGTCCTCGTCGGAATCATCATCATCCGCCTCCTCAAGCCACTGGAAAACGAATAAGGAGACCATAAAACGAACAGGGAAAGGAAAGTACCTTCAAGAAGGGCGCACTCGCCTTGCGGACCCTCTTGCTGGTGTCCTTGTCAGTATACTTCTTGCTGACGTGCGTCCCCCACTCAGTAACGACTTCTTCGTCGAGGATGTCTTCCTGGTAAAGCGCCATAAGAATCTTGGGAACCTGCGGCACTAGGTCGGGGTGCGCGAGGCCGACCAAGCGCTCGATGCCGCCGAGAAGCGCCTTCTGATGTTTCTCGGAAGTGACCATCTACGAGAGGCGAAACATGAGAAGACTGAGGAGAGCCAAGGGAGGCAGGAAAACAAACCTTCTTCAGCAGCGGTGCAAACTTGGGGATCTCAGCGACGACATCTTCGGTAAAGATGGTGACGAGGATGAGGACAGTCTTGTGTTTCTTCTCGATGCCGAGCTCCTCAGCCTTCTTGTAGATAGCGATATTAAGCGCCTTCTGGTCATCCGGCTCGGGCGCATCCATGATCCAGTTGCCGAACTGGGTGTACGGGCTGTGCTCGTCGTCGTCGTCGCCGTCATCATCTCCTCCAAGAACTGCTGCGGCCATGCTCGTCTCGAGAGCCTTCATCCGAGCCTTAACGGCCTCGGGGGAGGTGTCCACAGCCCAATCCTCTTTCTCGATGGCGGCGTCCTGATTTAACTCCGCAGCCTCCGCTTTGATCTTCTTGCTGAGTTCATCGTCGCTTTCAGCACCATCTTCACCGTTTTCAGGGGTCACGTCGCCGCCACCACCACCCCCGCCAACACCCGCGGCGGCATCGCCATTGGTGGCCTTTTTACCCTTCCTCGCTTTGATCGGCGGGTTCTTCAAGATAAAGGTGGTAAGCTTGTGCCTCATATCGACACCCGTTCTTTCTCCGCAAGCTTTACAATCCCGGATGATGTCCTCGGTCCGGCCGACTTTGAGGATGACGAGCTCTGTTTCGGGATTTTTGCACGACTTGCAGAGGACGAACTTGTCGATGAAGCCATCGAGAAGCTCGCGGAGACGGTTGGCGTCGTGGGCGCCGTTGACAATGTACCTCTCGTTCTTTTCATCGGTAGAGGTCTGGGCACCTAGTTCGCAACCAAAGAATTTGGTGGTGTAGCTGGGGGGACGGCTGAGCGCACGTGCGACGTCTGACATGTTGGGAAGGACGGTCTTGATACCATTCCCCTTGCCCTCGATTTTGGTGAGGAGGATTGGCATGCTGCATTAGTCGTTAGAGACATATACCACCAACGGGGGGTTAAGGGGCTTACCGGTAACGGTAAAATTTGTCATCGACATCGCGGCGGATGTTCACGAATCCTGAAGCCATGCTGGGCAGAAAGTGGATTTAGCGCTGCAGAAAAAAAAAAGGGTGAGAACGAGGAGAAAACGAGTGAGTTGAGATGCTCACGAAACAGACAAGCGTCTGAGGTAGAAAAAGTCTTTTGTGCGTAGATATAATTGGAGGTCGAAGCATGAATCTCTGCCTGGACAGAGATGAAATGCAACGGGGGTGGATTGGGGTGGGTGAAGAAATTTTGGAGCGTAGACTCGGGACTTTGTGACGACGGTCGGGGACAAGGTGGTGGTGGTCGGGATGAAAAAGCTTGCGTGGAAATGCGCCGCTTACATACATTGCCGGTTGTTCCCTGTTGTTCCGACCCAGCTCCTGACCTCGGCAGCCATGCCGTTCTTTTCAACTGCATAACCGCACAGCGCAGAGGTAGACTCTTTAAACAGGCTTTTTCCATCCGTTGAAGACAGTCGCCCGCAGACACACGACGTTCACAGTATGCTCGATACAGTTCCTGTTGAACTCGCGACAAAGATTTTTATCCTGACCCTTCCTGATATTTTGTCTGACCCTCATCCTTCTCAATCACCGTTGTTGCTCGCCCACATTTGCCACGATTGGCGCTGTCTCGCACTGTCTAAAACCCAGTTGTGAGAGAATCTGACGCTCTCGGACGGTCATGTGTACAATCCCGTTCATAAATGAATGCCAACCTCGTTGCGCTGAGTCTCTGGGCCTGTCGATCGCCCCCAACATCGGTTATCCACCTCATCTCCCGGAATTGCACCAAGCGGGAGACCTTGTAATCCCACACCGAGAGCATGCTTCACGAGCTTTCAGAAATAAAATCTGACGGCGGGTTCCCTTCGCTTCGAACGCTTGTCTTCCAATCGAGTTACTTCCGTACCTTCCGTCGACTCGAGATATCATCATCGACGGTTTCCGTAATGCGCCTCTCTTGCAGGACCTATCATTCGAAGGAGATCCGTGTTTCTTAGATCACTTCTCCATTCCTTGGTCCCAATTAACGCGTTACCCCGGGATGAAGATGGTTCAACTGGACGTCTTGCAGATTCTATCTCTAACTCCGAACCTCACCCATGCTCGCCTCTTCCACCGACCAAGTTCCTCGACCCTGCCAAAGTCCCTCTCCCTGCTTCGCCATTTCCTTCTGCCTCTCCTTCTCCGCTGGTCTCCGATTTCCAACGTTCAAAATCCCCCTCCCTCAGCCTGACCCCCGACTCTCCGAGAATTCCCGTCTACCCGCGGAAAGAGTTCTTGGCCAGGGCGCGTTCGCCCTCCAACGGCTCCGTCATGTCCGCCTCCATGTCCATCATATCCGAGCAGTCTTCGTTTTCCGACTCGACGGGCAGCACCATCACCCCCTCCATCTATTCGTTCTATTCCGCACGATCCAACCTTTCTGCGAGAGCATGTTCTTCCAGCCTCCGGAGCCTCTCCGCTCACGATCACGGCCGCGCACAACACTCCATCATCCTCCTGCGTGCCGAGGCGGACCTATCGCTCGGCGAGATGCGGCGCCGTCTGCGCGAAAAGTTCCTCAGCCAGGAGGGCGTCGCGCTCTCCAACCCAATCTCCCTCACGTACATGATCCCCGCCGCGCCCGGCAAGGGCGGGCGTGCGCGCTCGAGCTCCGACGCCAGCGCGTTTTCCGACCCCGCGCTGGTGGAGAAGATCGTGGGCGAGGAGGACTGGGCGCGCCTCAGGGCGTCGTTGGACCGCGCGAACCTCACGCTGCGGGTTGTGGATGTTTCCTCATGAATTTCATGATTCAGATTCAGACCCACACGCACAAGGCATCGGGCAGATCATACGCTACTCACACTTACTTACCCTCGTGAATTTTGATATCCTACTTTCGGTAGCTGAAGCGACTCCTACCGTATTTATACCTTTCGATGTTGCGCACTCTACTTTCAGTACTGGAATGAAATAATGTTTTGTGTCACGAACCCTACCCATATCTGTGGACTTGTTTCAAATTTCGACATCCGGGAAGACGCAGAAGGAAGCGGCATTTTATTGAATTTTATGCATGAGGTACGAGTCCAAGCTCGATAGTCTACGAGAGCTGTAAAATAGAGTTTCCCTACGCAGTATCACAAAGTAATAGAATGTCCTAAAGGTGCGGAATATATACACTCCAATTCACGTCCGTGAACGCAGCTGGTGGCAAACTCCGCAACACGATGAATGGGATGAATAGGAGAGAAATACGGGCAAGGACGTAGATGAGTGCGAGTGACCAGAACACCAAAATTGCCAAGAGATCAATACCCGGCCAGATACCAGCCCACAAGAGTATGGGCGTCGCGGTGACTGATAGTGAGCAGCTCCTCCAAATCCACAACTCTTCAGCTGTAGGAAAGCCGGTGTTCCAGGCAGCACAGTGAATGGCGCCAAAAACGATGCCGACAAGGCACTCGAAGACGAAGCCGAATATAAATGCGGTTTCGTTCTCGTCTGACTGCGAGGTCCAAAATGAGGGAACTGAGGAGGACGATAGAGGATCATATTTATTCTCGTCGGCATCCCCATAGAAGCCGTAGTCCCCGGTCATGACGCCGAAAAACTTGATCCGCACTGGCAAGTCTCTGCTTTGAGTTACATTCGCTGCCTCCGCTTTAGGAGGCCCGACCACGATGGGTTGTTGAACATCGAGAGGCTTGCCCCACCAGAGCGCCCAAATGAAGATATTGACAACCGCGAATGCAAGCGTCGCGACTTCCAGCTGGGTCACGGCGAGGTGTTGGTGGATACGAGCAAGGATTGCACGCAAAACCACAACCCTTGAGCAAGAGCCAACCCTTTCGAAAGCGCATCACCTTTGCTCTTGTCTATGATGTCCTCTGCATCAATGCCTCGTATAGCAGCAAGAAATTCTGGGCCCAGCTGTTTCCTGGTTGTGACAGGACAGCCACTCGAGTCCACGAACCCGCCCATGGATATAAAAAAAACCATGAGTTATCGGTATCTTGTACTCTTTGCGCACGTAATGAGTCCAGCAATGCCAAAAGAGAAAGACGCAGACGAGCCCACCTTTCGACAAATTCCGTGCGACGAGAAACTGTCTTGCTGCGAAACCCACAATGAGTTCGGGAGCAACAACTGCGATCAGCATCATCTTCAGCCTGCGCCAAAGCAGTGCCAGCCAGCTCTGGCGGGGTGGGGGCACATTTGGGTGCACAGACACCCAAGTGCAGGCGAAAATGGTGGCAAGGCAGCCCCAGACGACATCAAATAACTTTCGGCAGTTATTGATGTCGTCACATGCATCCGAGAGCGCCCGAGGCTCTGGGGAATTCGAGACTGGGGCGGCGCTGCCGGTCTTGGACTGAAGCAGGTGCACGAAGAGATACAAGAGAAGCATCTCGGGGAGTAAGGTTAGATGGCTGGGTGAGGGAAGAGGCCAACGAGCAGCCTTAAAGGCTTCTTGAGCATTATTTCATGGTCCATGTCCATGGGAATCGGGCGGTGATATTTCAGGAATGCACAGCAAGGATAAGTAGTGCGATGTCTTTCTTGCGGGTTTCTGGAAGAAGGGCGCGTGTGCCGACGACGTCGGCCAATTACCAGACACGGAAAATTAACGTGCGGATGAATTAGAACCCAGGGCCAGCAGAGGAAAATAATGGGTGCTTTGAATTTTATTTCTGCTTGCAGCTTGTGTCGTGCATACATATAGGAGAATCTCTGGCATGTATCCGATAAGCAAATTTTGAGGCGGAAAAATTGGTTTGTCTGGGAGCGCTCAGCGCAGTCGTGGTTTGTTTGTTGAGTCACAAACACGAATCATCACGAGCGTGACCCGTCTGACGAGCAGCGACAGCACCATTACGCCTCCATCTATTCGTTCTATTCCGCACAATCCAATCTTTCTGCGACAACAGCATATTCTTGCAGCACCGCGTCTTCCTCCGCCTCCACACTCACGATCAAGGCAGCGCACAACAACACTATCATCCTTCATCCTCCGACGCTGAGGCGGACCTAGTCTCTCGTATACAGATGCTGCAAACAGTTAAACCTCGTACCGCTGTTGGGTTGGGTAAGCTCAATTTGAGAGTCGGTGTAAAAGGGAGAGAGAGGTGATGTGACGACGGGTGATGCCGGCGCTTTTCTTCCGCAACGTCCATGTCCTCCTCATTGTCGTCTATGCTGCTCTGTGTCTTACAAGGCGGCCTTGGTTATTGCATTGCTCTTTACGGCTGCAGCACCACACTCTGGGTCAACGTTACCATCTGACTGCAACCGAAATCTTGTGCAACTTTTTGGTGATTCTGGATGTTTTCTACGGTATGCCACGGTCGCTCTTCAACCCCGAAATCATTCTTCATCTCCGAACCTCATTCAAGGTCATGTCAACGCAGGTCTTATTAGCCACTCCACACGGAGTGCGCGAATCGTGGCTTGACTTGATCTATTGGTCTACAGCCGATACAAAACTGATCTGGACCTTCCTTGGCTGCTCCCCACTAGTACTTTCAGACTTCCGATGTTCTTTGTTTCATTCTGGCAATATCCGCGACTCCTGGCGGCATTTCATTTCATCCTATCAGCCTCCTACGCATCAACTTCAAGCCCGATAGTGGTGGGACCGCTAAGGTGCACGCGCTCCAACTAGCTGTGGTCTGCCAGCGCGTTGTCCGACGCCGTGCTGGTGGAGAAGATCGTGGGCGAGGAGGACTGGGCGCGCCTCAGGGCGTCGTTGGACCGCGCGAACCTCACGCTGCGGGTTGTGGATGTTTCTTCATGATCGGATTTAGACCCGCATGCACAAGCCATGGCGCAGATCATACGCTACTTACTTTTATTTACTTACCCTTACTAATTTCGATGTTCCACTTTCGGTACCCCCCACTTTTCGGTAGCTGAAGCAACTGCTACCATATTTATAGTTTTCGATGTTGCATACTCTACTTTCAGTACTTGAATGAAATAATGTTCTGCATCATGAACCCTACCCATTTCTGTGGGTTTCTTTCGAATTTCGACATCCGGAAGGGCGCAGAAGCAGCATTTTGTTGAATTGTATGCATGAGGTACGAGCTAGCTCGATATTGTCTACGAGAGATGAAAAAATAGTGTCGTTAGAAGTATCACAAAATAATAGAGTATCCTAAAGGTGCGGAATATATACACTCCAATTGATGTCTGCGAACACAGCTGGTGGCAAGCTCCGCAACGCCATGAATGGGAGGAATAGAAGAGGAATACGGGCAAGGACGTAGATGAGCGGGAGCAAATATGGGACCATCACCCCAAAAACTGCGAAGAAATCAATTAGAGTCAACAAAACACTAGGCAACCAGAGTATGAGGATCACGGTAACTGATAGTGAGCAGCTCCTCCAAATCCACATCTCTTCAGCTGTAGGAAAGCCGGCGTTCCAGGCAGCACAGTGAATGGCGCCAAAAATGGCGCCGACAAGGCACTCGAACATGAAGCCAAATAAAAAGTTATCCTCTGACTGCGAGGTCCAAAATGAGGGAACTGAGGAGGACAATAGAGGGTCATATTTATTCTCGCCGTCCTCGTAGTCCCCAGTTATGACGCCGAAAAACTTGATCTGTACTGGCAAGTCCCTGCTTTGAGTTACATTCACTTCTTTCCCTTTGGGAGGCCCAACCACGATGGGCCGTTGAACACCGAGAGGCTTTCCCCACCAGAGCGCCCAAATGAACACATTGACAACTGCGAATGCAAGCGTCGCAACTTCCAGCTGGGTCACGGCGAGATGTTTGTGTATACGAGCAAAGTATTGCACGCAAAACCACAACCCTTGAGCAAGTGCCAACCCTTTCGAAAGGGCGTCACCTTTGCTTTTGTCCATGATGTCCTCCGCATCAATGCTTCGTATAGTGGCAAGAAATTCCAGGCCAACAAGGGGATCATCAAGCTGGGAGTCCCTGGTTGTGACAGGACAGCCACTCGAGTCCACGAATCCGCCCATGGATAGAAAAAATCCATGAGTCTTCGAGATCTTGTACTCTTCGCGCACGGAATGAGTCGCGATGCCAAAGCAGAAAGACGCAAACGAGCCCACCTTTTGAGAACGTCCGTGCGGCGAGAAACTGTCTGGCTGCGAAAGCCACAATGACTTCGGGAGCAAGAACTGCAATCAGCATCATCTTCAGCCTGCGCCAAAGCAACACCAGCCAGCTCTGGTGGGGTGGGGGCACATTTGGGTGCACAGACACCCAAGTGCAGGCGAAAATGGTGGCAAGGCAACCCCAGACGATGTCAAACAGCTTTCGGCAGTTATTCATGTCGTTACAGGCATCCGTTAGCGCTCGAGGCTCTGGGGAATTCGAGACTGGGGCGGCGCTGCCATTCTTGGACTGAAGCAGCTGCACGACAAGATATAGGAAAAGCATTTTGGAGAGTAAGAGTAGATAGATGGGTGGGTGAGGGAAGAGGCCAGTGAACAGCCTTAAGGGCTTCCTTCAAGTTGAGCCTTAAATAACTGTCGGTTGCAGTGTATTCATTCGGCATCCTTTTGGCATCCTCCCATTCCAGGAATAAACAGCGTGTTGGAGGTACGAGTTGCTGTGTCTCGTTGGATACCTGTGGCGCAACTTGTTACCAGGTGCATTTGTTACTGTTCCGGTTCCTGGATCTTTTGGCTGTATCCGCCATGGAGTGATTATAGTGATACCGGCGTACCACTGTAATTCCCTACGCGTTTGCTGGGTTCCCTGCTGATCTGAATTTCTGGCTCTGAATTCCAACAATGAGTACATGTATATTTTCGTCGGCACTTAAGAGAAGGATATATATGACATGTGAAGCAGAGAGGAAATTCAAGCCTAAGGTCAATCTGTCTGGTGGAGGAAATTCAATTCTGCCCAAAGTAGCTGAGTTCAGTTCATTGGAGTGCATGTTCCATAATCAGTGTCGATATCCCAGAGATGGAGTGCAGGTGAATAAGAGCCCCTGCCCAGTTTCAGAAGAGAAGAACAATTTTCTATGTGGTTTGTCACAAACGCGAATCGTCACGAATGTGACTCGTCTGCCAACATTTGAGGTTCAGATATATCATATTGTAGGTTTCGACACCTGTTTTATGCAGTTTAATATATGTGCTTTGGTTTCTTTTCACCTAGCGTGATTGTTTGCGGTATTAAGCCAAATATTCTACCATTTATCGAAACCTACGACTTGCTATCGTTGACTACTGTGTGCTACGAGCGGCTCTTGATCTTGTAAGCCATGGCTACTGTGAACTACCAAGAGTTACCGAGCCTCCCCGCTTTGGCTCGGTAGCTGCTGGTAGCTCTTGCAGGGAGCTCAGTAGCTCCCCGTATCAGGGGACTAGGCTACCAGGATACCAATGCTACTGGAGCTCCAGGACGCGACGTAGCCAGGCCATTTTTTTGCTGATGAACGACAAGCCAACGACCCGCGTCCACATTGATCTCGCAACGCGCTATGGAAGACAATGCTGTTCCCGACAGTGAGGGAGAAGAATAACGACCTGTCGTTCGGAACCCTGTGAAGAAAACCTCACCCCCGACAGACTCCATATCGTCTTTTCCTGTAAAACCAGACAAGTGCACTTCCGTTCATCTCGCTCCTTGCTAACCGTTCTTCCAACGTTCTTCAGTACCATCTACAAAAGCGTCGATATTTTCCTCTAGCTCCGCAGCACCTCCGAAAGCGTGCCCTAAACCGAAGCCCGAAGACCGTGTTGCTGCCCGCAAAACCCCTCTCCCCAGTCCCAGCGGACCCTTCAACAGCTGAATTGTTTGGATTCAAGGCCTTCGGAGTTGGAACTCAGCCTTGTCTCCAATCAACTTCACATCCGGAGACGTCGACGCGGACTCCTTCGCACCCAACTACCAACTCGCTCATGCGTTGCCTTCTGGCCTGATCACCTCCTCGGCGGCACCTCTCACCTACGACGACGACTCAGACCCTGAGGACGAATCAGAGCAGGTACATGGTGCACATACCCTGATCCACAGACAATCTGACACATCCTCAGCCAAACATACTGTGAGCCCTTCTTGACGAGCTCCCGTCTCTGCCACTTCCCCGCCGCCACCCGTCAGCCGCTCGGTATCTCCCGCACCAGTATCCCCAGCCCCATCTGACAATGATATGGACGAGGATATTGATAACACCCCCAACTACGGCAAGCTTGTGAATGACGCGGGCTTCGGCGCCCTCATCCCTACCTCCCGTGACGAAAATCCCCGCAAGCCCTATCGAGGCTTCGTTGCATCCGGTCTGGAGGATCATGCAGGTGTACCCTTCCAGACGTACTCGGGCGGCGGTGCCGGGCTGGTCATGTCGCACAACACTGCCATGACGAACGTTCAGCCCCACGTTGTCGGCTTCATCGCCGAGGATCCAGACTCCTTCATTCTCTTCATCCCCTTTCTCGGCGGCGCCCACTTTAACAAAAAATATCGCAACACGGCCTCGGACCTCACCAATACCTCGAGCAGATCACCGGTACAGGCGGCATCGAGATCTATCCCCCTGCCCCGCACGAGAAGGGGGATTTTGCGGGTCACGTCATGTACCACCCGCCGTGGGTGCTTGTCGGCAAATGCAAGTCCAAGGAGGTGCGCGACGAGCTCGCCCGCCACCAGCTCATCGCCTGCTCTCGGGGTCTGGCGGTCCATGTTTTCAAGGTCGACTTCCTGCGCATGTCGTGGCTGCTGGGCCACTGGTGTTGCAACATGCTGGTACCGATCTCCTCGGTGGTATTGCACGCCGCCGTCGCCACCCCACGTTCTCCCAGTGCTCAATCCGCACCGCCATTGTGCACACCACTCAGAACGAGGAGGGCACGGCAGACAAGCACATATACCGGTTTGTTGAGACGCTCAACGTTGCTTGCCTGCCCAGCGCAGCTGAGCCGCCACTATGGATTGTGTATGGGCAGCCGTGCAGCGAGTTGCATGCCGTCTGGGAATCTGTATGTCTACCTGCACCAGTGCCGCGTACGAAGACTAACCAGAAGTTAGATCCGGGACCTCTTCCGGAACGCCAGCGTCACTAAGGGCCTCTCTGAGTTCACGCCCATTGGCTTGCCGTTGCGCAGCACCGGCAGCACCACCCGTCGCCTAGCACTCTGCTACATCTGCAAGCTCACCGCTCGGACACCTGCCCATATGCCCTCCTCCCTGACTGGCTCGGCCCCAAAGCAGTCCTCGTTTCCCGACTCGACGGGTAGCACCATCACCCCCTCCATCTATTTGTTCTATTCTGTGACAATCTAATCTTTCTGCGATCACAGCATATTCTTCCAGCACCGCGTCCTCCTCTGGCGCCTTTGCCTTGCTTGGGTTCTAGCGCTACTCTGGGTTCTATGGTGCTTCCTGGTTTTCTTCGGTTTCCTTTGATTATCTTTGGATCTTGCTGCTAGTCTCTGTCATCCTCTATTTCTCTCAGGGCCTTCGGTGCAACTCATATTTGTGCTTTTCTCTGCTTGTCCTCCTGCACGTTGAGGCGGACCTGTCGCTCGGCGAGATGCGGTGCCGCTTGCATGAGAAATTCCTCTCCCAGGAGGGTGTCGCCCTCTCCGACTCGTTCTCCCTTGCGTACACGATCCCCGCCGCACCTGGCAAGGGCCGGTGCACGTACTCAAACTCGCTGTCGTCCGCCAGCGCGTTTTCCGATGCCGCGCTGGAGAAGATTGTGAGCGAGGACAACTTGGTGCGCCTCAGGGCGTCGTTGGACGACGCGAAGCTCACGCTGAGGGTTGTGGACGTTTGTTCATGATTCATGATTCAGATTCAGACCCGCATGCATAAGGCATCGGGCAGATCGTACGCTACTCACATTTACTTACTTATACCCTTACGAACTT
The DNA here is from genome assembly GCA_029378375.1 of Mycena olivaceomarginata. NCBI lineage: Eukaryota > Fungi > Basidiomycota > Agaricomycetes > Agaricales > Mycenaceae > Mycena > Mycena olivaceomarginata. The sequence continues at coordinate 75,167 of JARKIC010001200.1, forward strand.
CAATGTCCCACTCTCGGTATCCCCATTTTTCGGTAGCTGAAGCGACTCCTACCGTATTTATACCTTTCAATGTTGCGTGCTCTACTTTCAGTACTTAAAAGAAATAATGTTCTGTGTCACAAACTCTACCCATTTCTGTGAGGTTCTTTCAAATTTTGACGTCCAGAAAGATATAGAAGGAAGCGGCATTTTATTGGATTTTATGCATGAGGTACGAACTAGCTCGATATTGTCTACGAGAAAGATGGAAAAAAATAGAGTTTCACTACGAAGTATCACAGTAATAGAGTATCCTAAAGGTGCAGAATATATACACTCCAATTCACGTCCGCCAACGCAGCTGGCGGCAAACTCCGCAACACCATGAATGGGAGGAGTAGAAGAGGAATACGGGTGAGGACATAGATGAACGGGAGCAAAGATACCAGCATCGCCCCCAAAACTGCCGGGAAACCGACTCGAGTCAACAAAAGAATAGCCAACCAGAGTATGGGGATCACAGTAACTGATAGTGAGCAGCTCCTCCAAATCCACATCTTTTCAGCTGTAGGAAAGCCGGTGTCCAGGCAGCACAGTGAATGGCACCAAAAATGATGCCGACAAGGCTCTCGAAGATGAAGGAGAATATAAATTCGGTTTTGTTCTCGTCTGACTGCGAGGCCCAAAATGAGGGAACTGAGGAGGAAGACAGGGGATCATATTTATCCTTGTCGGCATCCTCATCGAAGCCGTAGCCTCCGGTTATGACGCCGTAAATTTTGATCCACACCGGCAAAGTTCTCCTTCGAGTTATGTTCACTTCTTCCGCTTTGGGAGGCCCAACCACGATGGGCCGTTGAACATCAAGAGGCTTGCCCCACCAGAGCGCCCAAATGAACACATTGACAACAGCGAATGCAAGTGTCGCGACTTCCAGCTGGGTCACGGCGAGGTGTTGGTGTATTCGAGCAAAGTATTGCATGCAAAACCACAACCCTTGAGCAAGGGCCAACCCTTTCGAAAGTGCATCGCCTTTGCTCTTGTCCATGATGTCCTCTGCATCAATGCCTCGTATAGCAGCAAGAAATTCTGGGCCAACAAGAGGATCATCCAGCTGTTTCCTGGTCGCAACAGGACAGCCACTCGAGTCCATGAATCCGCCCATGGATACAAAAAACCCATGTGTTTTTGAGATTTTGTACTCTTCGCACATGGAATGAGTCCAGTGATTCTAAATCAGAAAGACGCAGACGAGCCCACCTTTCGACAGCTTCCGTGCGACGAGAAACTGTCTTGCTGCAAAACCCACAATGAGTTCGGGAGCAAGAACTGCAATGAGCATCATCTTCAGCCTGCGCCAAAGCAGCACCAGCCAGCTCTGGCTGGGTGGGGGAAGTGCAGGCAAAAATGGTGGCAAGGCAGCCCCAGACAATGTCAAACAGCTTTCGGCTATTGATGTCATCACAGGTGTCCGTTAGCGCTCGAGGCTCTGGGGAGCTCGAGACTGAGGCGGCGCTGCCGTTCTTGGACTGAAGCAGGTGCATGACAAGATATAAGAGAAGCATCTTGGGGGAGTGAGGGAGGGAAGAGGCCAACAAACAGCCTTATAGGCTTCTTGAGAGCTATTTTCATATGTCCATTGTCCATGTATGGGAATCGGGCGGTGATATTTCAGGAATGCACAACAAGGATACTCTAAGTAGTACAATGTCTTTCTTGCAGGTTTCTGGAAGAAGACCTCATGTGCCGACGACATTGGCCAATTACCAAGCACGGAAAATAGGCGCGCAGATGAATTAGAACCCAGGGCCAGCAGAGGAAAAGAACGAGTGTCTTGAATTCTATTTCTGCTTGCAACCTGTGTCACGCGGTAGGATGAATCCGATAAGCAAATTTAAAGCGGACACTCAAGGTGCGGAGGAAAATCTGAGCTCAATCTGTCTGGAAGCGCTCACCACAGGCGTCGTTAGGCTCGTTTCAGCCTCTATAGTATGGACTGCGTGATTTCCTGAAGATAGTCGTTCAGGATCACGTACAAGGTGTCGTGGTTGTTTGTTTGGTGTGGGTGAATTGCCCGGGGTTAACAAGCGAGCACATATCATCCGGCCCGATCGCCGGTCTTCCCCTCTTTGTTTCTCAATGGAAGGAAGGAAGGAAGTTGATTATCGGCGCGGTCCCATTAAGGAACAACCGGGGCTGTACTACATACAAGTATAATTGTATGCTACAGATATTGTCCCCCTTACACCATTTCACAACCCGAGTACCCCGTCAGACATCTCCCCAGCAAGACGGTAATAAAAGCAAAAATACCGGTGGGTTAGTCGAGATGCATCATCCGGGGCCCCAGGGCGGCCTGGCATACAGGATCCAATATTGTGAGAGCAGATAAGTTTTGTATGTGTAGCCCGCAGGTCTAAAGAGCGGGATGGTCGAGTTATCTGCGGCCGTTCTGAGTACACCATGTATTCCTTCTGCGCTCGTTATGCGTCTGGGTAATACAAGTTTCCTCTTTCTCTAGGCCATTGCAGATGATGATGGTAGGCGTCCAATAAGCTAACTGCGGCCGTTCTGAGTACGCCATGTATCCCTTTTGTGCTAGTTATGCATCCAGGTAATAATGGTTTCCTCTTTCTCTAGGCCATTGCAGTGGAGGTGGGTATCTGTCGTCGACTTCGACACCGGCGGTGGGATAGGGGTAACGATGACCACCCCAAATCACTCGATTTCGGTACTGGGTGATGCCCACAGACGAGTAGACTGCTTAGGTGCAGAGTGTTGGCTGGTTAGGGCGAGTAGAGGCTCAGAGTCGCAGAGACCTGACCACCGCCCCTAATCTTATTCCCTCATACTCAATTCTGGACACCAGGCCGCCCTGGGGCCCTGAACACTTCTTGATTGACCCACCGGTATTTTTTTCTCATTTTTATTACCGATCTAGCTGGGGAGATTTTTGGACGGGTACTCAGGTTGTGAAATGGTGAAAGGAAGAGAGTATCCGTAGCATACAAATGACACATGTATGTAGTACGGGCCCCGGCTGTTTCTTAACGGGACCGCGCCAGTATACATCCTCCTCCTCCTCCTCCTGAGTTTGATGGTGGTGGGAATCAAGGGAAAGTTGTGCTTTGTCGCCTTGCGAGCTGTGGACGCCCACGTCTCACACTGCGCTCACAGTTTTATACTCAATAGATATTTCATCGCACACGATTTAATCTATTCGTCGCGCCCACCCGAAGTCACTGACTTCTGGTCTGGGCCCGCTTTCTTTGTCTTTCAGACTCCTGTGTGCCTGAGCCACCCATACATCCAACGCACAACTCCCGGCCTTACTTCCGACTCTGCTTGCAGACAAGGGACGCTCCTACACCCTTGTTCACCCTCGCACTCCTTCGCCGTCACTCTTGCGCCTCGAGCCCACAACCCTCAGGGCTGTCTTGAGCCACACGCTACGTGCTTGCAACCTCTATTTGCTCGATCCCCGCGTACGGGACGTAGAGCCGACATATGTCTTTAACGGCTTCACCTCGACCTTTGAGGAACCCACCTCCAAATTCAGGCAGTATTCCACATTCGACACCATAATGTTGCCCTTACACAATTACTTCGCCGTTCTTCTGGCGCATCATCCTGACACCCATGACCTCCCCGTCTTCCTCCTCTCGTACCTGACTCAATTGCAGATGCTCACGACAGACTACGCATGAAACACTGTTCTCCAATACCACACCCTGTTTTTCAACCGCCGCAGTCGCGAAATGGAAGCGTCCGGTGACTATTCCACGTGGCGCGACCCAGATATCGACCTTCTTTGCACTCACGTATATCCGTACCGTCGCTCATCGCACTCGGTTAGCAGTCTTTCGACGATGGCCCCCATTCACAAGAAGATTTCCTCTTCAACACACATTGCGACATAATGGCTCGCAGCCTGCGACGTGCTCATTGAGGACGCTGCCGCCGCTGCTCTTTGGCTCTTCCGTTCGAGTCCGTATCCGCCTCGCCATGCGAAGATCCTGCCTAGGATCTCGGCCGGACGAGTAACACCTCGTCAAATTTGTTATCTCGTTCGAGCCCACCTCTGGACGAACCCGGCGACCTCTCAATCGCAACGGCCCTCAACCTGCTGCTCCAGCACGGGCACGAGAAACATCACTTCGCTGCGCAGGGAGAACAGCACCGCTGTGCTCTGGTCCCCCTCGACGACATTGAGCCCCCGAGCTACCTTTCCGCGAAAATCCATCCCGAAAGCTCTCTGCCTCACGCACCTTCCATGGCTGCTGATGCAAACAGGCCCTTTTCCCTCACATCGTCTCCATGCTCCTTTGGGACATATACATCTCAAAACATCCCCACCGCTACTCTCAGCCTCTGCACAGCAGACCGCTCTGTTGCTCTGCTGCCTGCCAGCGTCAAGGCACCCACAGTTGCCGCACATCCTTCGCTAACTGCCCCGACTCTCCTGCCCGACTTTGCTTCCCCGGAACAGTCGCTATTGAGTTCATGTTCATTCCTGCCGCATGCAGAACTATTCCGACCATGCGCTCCCCCGCCGCGTCGTCCGAACACTGGCACCCGGGTCAATACAGCACCACACGATGCCCCCGCCGATCCCACCGTCTCTACGGGATTGAACAAAGACGCTTGGGCCTATTATCTGTGTGATTATCCCGACCGCAACTTCATGCCATCCATAATTCACATCATTCGCCACGGCGCGAACCTTGGCTTCATGGGCGATAAAACTACGTCCCAATCGTGCAAGAATCTCAGGTCCGCCTTCAATTCCCCCGCAACCACCACCACTCTCGCTGTAGATATATCTGCGCAGGTTTCGAACGACTGCACTGCCGGTCTGATTCCTTCACCTCTGTTTGACAATTTCCGTTGCTCGCCCCTCGGTGCGGTGACCCGGAAGCGCTCAACAAAGATTCGCTGTATTCATCACCTTTCCTGGCCAAGAGGGCATTCTGTGAATGACGCCATTTCCGACTCCGAAGCCGCCATCAACTACAAAATGGTGGACCGCGCTATCTCGGACCTCATTGCATCAGGACCTGGGTCTCTGCTCATCAAACTTGACCTAGAGTTGGCCTTTCGTCACATTCCCGTCCGCTGTGCAGACTGGCACCTCCTTGGCTTTACATGGGACGATGAATCTTTTTATGATGTTGTCCTCGGCTTTGGATGCCGCTCTGCTCCCTACATTTTCAATCTCTTTGCCGAAGCCTTGCATTGGATTCTCCAACGCCACCTTCCCGCGCACATCCGCCACTATCTCGACGATTTCCTCAAAATCTTTGCCCCACACATCCCTCTCGACATTGTGAAAAATGCCCTCGACTGGTCCCTCGCACTCGTTCTGTGTCACGAACTCTACCTATTTCAGTGGGCTTCTTTCAAATTTCGAAGTCCGATGAGACACATAAGCGGCATTTTGTTGCATGGGTACAATATTGTCTACGAGATGGAAAAAACAGAGTTTCACTACGAAGTATCACAAAATAATAGAGTATCCTAAAGGTGCGGAATATATACACTCCAATTCACGTCCGCCAACGCAGCTGGTGGCAAACTCCGCAACGCCATGAATGGGATGAGTAGAAGAGCAATACGGGCGAGGACGTAGATGAGCGGGAACGAAACTATCAGCATCTTCACCAAAACTTGCAAGAAATTGATTTCGGTCAACAACCAACTAGCCGGCCAGAGTATGGGGATCGCGGGCAACTGATAGTGAGCAGCTCCTCCAAATCCACATCTCTTCAGCTGTAGGAAAGCCGGTGTTCCAGGCAGCACAGTGAATGGCGCCAAAAACGATGCCGACAAGGCACACGAAGATGACGCCGAGCCCAAATTCGGTCTCGTTCTCGCTTTCAGGCGAAGTCCAAAACGAGGAAGGAAGGAAGGAAGGAAGGTGTATACCGGCGCGGTCCCGTTCAGGAACAGCCGGGGCCCGTACTACACACAATATCGAATTGTATGCTACGGATATCCTCACCCCCTCACCATTTCATTACCTGAGTACCCCGTCAAACATCTCCCCAGCTAGGTCGGTAATAAAAAGAAAAAAATACCGGTGGGTCAGTCGAAATGCATCCGGAGCCCCAGGGTGGCCTGGTGACGAGGATCAAATATGAATGTATGAATGTTATTCCAACACGTTGATTTATGATTGTTATTCCAAAATGTTGTTTTCGGGAGTTTTGATTGATTTGGGCAGGTGCGGGTAGAATCGGGGGACGGGAATATCGCCCTGAATGTCCCGAAGAGACAGGGGCAGAGGAATCCAAGTCCTATGTACCGAAATGTTATAACGGTGAAAGGCCGAGGAGATTGTAGAGGACTTTGGCAATGGACAATAGGTAACCCGGTGGGCAGGGAGGGAGTTTGAGAGCGAAGCACCGTCGAGAGCCCCTATTGAGAGCGACGGTCATACACCGGCTGGAATACGCTATCTACGACTGTTCTGAGTACACCATGTATCCCTTTTGTGCTCGGGCTATGCCTTATGCATCTGGGTAGTACTGGTTTCCTCTTTCTCTAGGTCATTTGCAGTTGATGGTGGTGGATCGGAGAAAACCCAGTAGTTGAACTGAGGAGGACGACAGGGGATCATATCCACTCTCCTGATCCTCGTCGTAGACCCCTAATATGACGCCGAAAAACTTGTCCAATCCTGACAAGTCCCCGCTTCGAGTTATGTTCACGTCTTCCGCTTTGGGAGGCCCGATCACGATAGGCCGTTGAACATCGAGAGGCTTGCCCCACCAGAGCCCCCAAATGAAGATATTAACAACCGCAAATGCAAGTGTCGCGACTTCCAGCTGGGTCACGGCGAGGTGTTGGTGTATACGAGCAAAGTATTGCACACAAAACCACAACCCTTGAGCGAGCGCCAGCCCTTTGGAAAGCGCGTCGCCTTTGCTTTTGTCCATGATGTCCGCCACCTCAACGTCTCGTATGGCAGCAAGAAATTCTGGGCCAACGACGGGATCATCCAGCTGTTTCCTGGTTGTGACAGGACAGCCACTCAAGTCCACGAAGCCGCCCATGGATATAAAAAACCCACAAGTCATCGAGATGTCGGCGTAATCTTCGCGCACGGAATGAGTCCAGCGATTCTAAAGCAGAAAGACGTAGACGAGCTCACCTTTCGACAAATTCCGTGCGACGACAAACTGCCTGGCTGCGAAACCCACAATGAGTTCGGGAGCAAAGAACTGCGATCAACATCATCTTCAGCCTGCGCCAAAGCAACTCCAGCCAACTCTGGCGGGGGTGGGGGCACATTTGGGTGCACGGACACCCAAGTGCAGGCGAAAATGGTGGCAAGGCAGCCCCAGACGATGTCAAACAGCTTTCGGCAGTTATTGATGTCGTCACAGGCGTCCGTTAGCGCTCGAGGCTCTGGGGAATTCGAGACTGGGGCGGCGCTGCCGGTCTTAGACTGAAGCAGGTGCACGAAAAGATACACCGCCATTTGCAAGACACGTAGCCACCAGGTGCAGCCAGCATGTGTGCCACATGTCGCCGACGAGTGGCGGCCATGTGCCGATGAGCTGACCGCTAGGTTCAGGTTCCAATAGCAGCATCATGCAGCCACTCCTGCGTGGTGGCCAGCTGCCTAGTGCACATTGCATTCATGTGTTAGTACACATCTCTTGATATAATGATTTTTCGGACTTTCGTGCACATGAATCAGCAACTGCATTGAATTCTGGGCAAGATATCGACTCAGTACACATTCATTTCAGCTCATCTACGCACTCCCAGCCATCTACGCGTTACCGAACTGGTCTTGAGCGGATGTGGCCGCATCCATCGCGTCAATGTGCGTGGTGTGCCAAGGGTTATGAGGGACAGTCCGCTTGAGTATGGATTTGAAAATTGAAGATTGACCTGGATTATCGAGACCAGGATGGTTGTCGTGCTTGACAAGCTTGAAATGTTCAGGTCTTGACAAACTTGAGGAGCTTGAGCTTCTGATGACGATTTTGTATCTTGAAGCAGGAATTTGGAAGTACTTGATGGAAAGCGAACGTACTTGACGGCTCAACGGCTCAAGTGCGGCTTGACTGGGTTAGACGAGTAAACAACGAAGACTTTGGACTTGAGTGAGTTTGACAGCTTGACAGCTTGGTACGCAATCTGGTTCGATTGGCTTCCGGAAGTTTCTTCACAACGAAAAAACCAATACAGTTGATGAATGGCGTGGGAGTCGGAGCCAACGCCGAAGACAACAAGGGCGAAAACTCACGCAGCAGAGATAAAAAAGAGCACTCAGAAGCGGTGCATCGCTCTCGAGATCAGACGTCGGCGTCTGCACACACACACACTGCGCTGAGGGTCGACCAAGGAAAGCCGCCGTGCCTTTGAGCTGGATTATGAGCGTGGTTTCTTGATGCTTGTTGAGAGGTCGTTTGTAGGGCCGTGTATTGACGGCGGAGAGAGCGGGAAGGGCGGGGACACGAGCAAGGAGAGAACCAGTGGCAAAAGTAGTACGACGGTCACCGTCGAGCGAGTCTGGTGACGACGGTGGGCCCACGTTGCGCCGGCTGTCGAAAGGTTGTGCCACTCGAAGTGGCCATTCTCGTACCGAGGTGGTGCGGAAGAAGCCCTTGAGGATGGGAAACATGTCCTTGAACTTGGTAAGAGGTCGACAAAGGTGTGCTGAGGGGAAGTGAGGTGTGAAATGGAGGCAGACTGGCAGGGAGATGAGCGGAGGAGACACCGTCAACCAACACGTGATCTGTCAGCAAATTACGCAATCGCGCACGGACGTTTAAAATAATTGGGCCATATTCTCGCTCGTAGTGATAAAACCCCCCATAAAATTCACTTTCAAGTTGCCTCCAAGTTGCTTATGATACTGATTGATTCAGATACAGGTTAGGGCCATATCGAATATTGTTATTGAGAAGTTTGTTATTGAGAAGTTGAAGACAGATGGCGCGGAAACATGCCCAACACATGGCGGGCCAGGTGGCAGTAAGCTGGAAAACCAGCTGCACTTGACAGCTGGGGGCCACGAAACTTCCAGCTGTGGACATGTTTCGCCGCATGTGTCTGCGCAGTGACTGTGCCAGCTGCTCCTAACGTGGGGGCACTTTGGTGGTGTACAAGAGAAGCATCTCGGGGAGCAAGAGTAGATGGCTGGGTGAGGGAAGAGGCCAATGAACGTTCGATAAGTACTAGTCTGCGAGCACGTTGCAATGTGCCAAACGAGTATGGCAACGTACTGAGAGCTTTCGTCGTCGTTTAGTGTTTGTTGAGTCACAAACGCGAATCGTCACGAGAGTGACCCGTCTGACAACCCGCGTCCACATTGATCTCGCCCACAACGCGCGATGGAAGACAATGCTGTTCCAGACTGAGGGAGAAGAATACCTGCCTTTCGTTCAGAACCCTGTGAAGAAGACCCCAGCACTGACAGACTCCATATCGTCTTTTCCCGTAAAACCAGGCAAGTGCATTCTCCCTCGTCTCGCTCCTCGCTAACGCTTCTTCAGTCCCATCCACCAAAGAGTGGATATCGTCTTATTCTGTAGCCTCCGAAAGCGCGCCCTAAACCGAAGCCGCTCTTTAAAGGCGCGCCAGCGGCAGTCGCACGTCCAGCTGCGGGCGACTCCTCTATCATCGAATCTTATTTAGGAATGACAGCTTCAGAGCGCGTTAAAATGCGTAGTCGGGGGGCTTTGCAATCGTTTACTTTGGACTTAATATCTACACTAGTAACTCGAATGCCCGTGTCCTCATCTGAAATCGTCGATATCTCCTCCGACTCGGACGATGAATTGACTATTGCTAAACAGAAACCCCGTCCTAAAGTACACGCCAAAGCATCCGCACCGACCGCCTCTTCGTCTTCGTCTTCCAATGGCCCGCCCATGCCGAGTCTGAATCAGCCAGCGCCCCAAGCGGCCAGCCCTCCCGCCCCATTTCCCTACGCATCTTCTCCCCTCCGAGCCTGCCTCCGACGCGCTCCCCCTCTCCGCCGCTATCACCCACCAGCCGCCGGACGACGACGACTTCGTGCCCCCCATCGTTACACTAACCACGAGCGTTGTGTCCTCCCCAAGCGTCAGCGTCAGTAAAACGCAAAAGCTGACGATCAAGCTGAAGCCGCCGAAACCGCCGTTGTCAGACCGCTTGGATGGCTTTGACCTAGATGACCGCGGAGGGGGCATGGCCCCGCCGCGTCTCGCCACTGGTGCGTTTCCCGTCGACCCCGGGCTGTCGTCGTCTTCTGCTGGAGTTGCTGTGCCTTTTGCACTGGCTAATCTCACCGAAAACTGACTTTCCGACGCACCATGATATCTGTGAAAATTGCATGTGTCTTGTTCCAAGTTCTGACGTACTTACAGTATATGTGGCTACCTGCTTGCGATGTATTTTACTTCGAAACATCATATGAAAACCTCCAAAAAATCTTTACGGTATCCTAACTCGCTTAGGTCGGGATAGAACGGGACCAGCGCGTCTTGAGCACCCAGATACAGGTTGTCGTAAAGGCGCCAATATTGTTCTCGTACTTTCCTCGCGGGGTGGAAGAGCCCCTGCAACAAGTAGCTCAGCAGAATCCCGGGCCCGAGGGCCACCTGCATCGTCTCGAGCGCGCTCGTAACGGCAGAGCTGACATGCGGAGACGTCTCGAAGCAATTGGGCCAGATGAGGTTCATGAGATGCAGCATCGCGTCCTCACATCCCATCCCCGCAACGCCGAGCGCCAGATGCTTCACGATCGTGCTCGCAGTCTGACGGTGCACGACGTCGCGATCCGTAAGTGCGTCCTCGAGTAACGAAAGTACGGAGTCGCAATAGAACGCGGATTGAGGGCCAATGTATTCGAAGATATATGTCAGGGCCTTGAGGCAGCCCGTGCGGACGTTGAGCTCGGCGGTGCGGTACTCGTTGAGGATTGCGGGAATGCAAGTGAATGGACCGCAGGTTTCGGCGATGATGGCGATCGCAATGGTGCTGCAGACACGACTCTGGCGCTCTTGGACACGCAGATTCGTCAGAAGGACGGAGAGCACGTCCTGCGGACCGATGCTCTTCGCGATGTATCCGAACGTGTTGACGGCAGCGCGGCGAATGTTTTTCTTACGCGCCCTAAGCAGGTCCAGTAATTCAAAGCAGATGCGCATCCACTCCCGCGCGGACACGAATTCTGCGCCACGGTCGGCGATGCGTCCCACCAAGTTGATGGCGGCCTCCTGAACCTTTTCGTGTCTGTTGCGCAAAATGGGAGTCATCCGCGACACTAGATGAAAAGAAAAGTTGCTAGTCAGTTCACGGTGCTTGTGAAGCGAGAAAGGATGCTCACGAAGATCTTTCACCGGCGGATTCATTTGCGTCATCCCAACAGTATTGGCCACCGCTCCTAGAGCCGCGACAATACTCCCAAGGGTATCGGGATATTCTTCTCCAAGCTGCTCGAACAGGACAAGACCCAGCTTGCTTAACATCTGTTCTTCTCCGCACTGCTTAATCACAACAACCAATCTGACCGTAAGATCAGCGGCCTGCTGGCGGACTTTGGGGCTCTTGTTATTGAGCCGCCAGAGGATCGTGGAGATGATCTGAGTCAGGTAGGGTTTAGAACGGACCCCAAGAGAATTGACGACAGTCCCGAAGCCGTTCAACAAGATGTCGTCGTCCGTAGTCTGCTCCTGGAAGGCATAGAGAACACCATCCACCAGCTTCACTTCAGTACGGTCGTCGATCTCAGACGCCCCCAGTCTTGCTACGACCGCTGTGATCGTCTCCATGACCATCTTTCTGTAGGGCTCAGAGTCATCTTTCAAGCCGTCCACCACTTGTTCGACGACTTTGGACGCCCCAGCCTTTTTGGCAAGTTCGACCGTTGTCTCGACGACTTGTTTGTAGTTACGTCGATCCAGAGCCATGCGCCGAGTCCAGAAGGCCGCAAAGAAAGGAGGGACGATATCCTGCTTGACAAACTCAGGCGTCACACCCTCGGTGGCGACGCACTGACGGACAACTTTCAGGACAATCTTCTTCATCTCCTCGTCTGCGGTTTTGAATTCGCGTATGAGAACCTGCATCGTGTGCTTCGTGAAAGAGGACGCATACTCCGGGTCCATGAGGGGCACAATGAACCCGACGGCCTTCAGAAACGCAGCAAGACCCTTGCCCCGGTGCATGCGGATGCCGGACCACAGAGGCTCGACGACGCTCCCGAACGACTCGATGCCATATGGGGCCGCCGCTTCCGCGAGGGCAGCAAGTCCCAGCGCAGTCACGGTGCGCACCTTCTGCTGGTCGTCCGTAAGACCGCCCGCGATGCACTCGACCAGATTGGTCAGATGGGGCAGGACTGCGGCGCCCGTCGTGAAGGCGATCTGCTGCACAATACGGATGCCGGTGTGTCGAGCCTGCCAGGATTTTCTGGAGCGGCAGACGGCTTTGATGAAGGGGAGGAGAGATGAGATTCCGAGCGCGGAGGCGACGACCGCGAATGCACGAGCGGTGGTATTTCGCACAAACTCGTCGTCGTGGTCGATGTCCGGGCGCATGGTGGAAATCATGTGGGCGAGGCCGGCGGCTTTGGCAAGGTTCGAAATGATCTCGCGGCCTTCCACTCGGGCATAGTAATCCTCGTCGATAAGAAGAGGCTGAATGACAACGAGAATTTTGTGGACGTGGGGGCGGACGAGATCGTCCAGCTTGTATAGGACACGATCGATTACTTTGACGAGGAGATGGCGCTCCTGGTCTTCAAGTGTGCGCTCCATCAGAAGGGGCAGGATTTTGTCGAACAATGCGGCGGCACCGAACTCCCGCGCCTTCTCGGTGATCTGCCGGAGTGCTGTTTTGCGAACAGGTGGAGTGCCGTTCTTTATCTTGAGAAGAAGCCGGAGGATTTTACGCTCCTTGAGTGTCTCGACCGAAAGCTCGGATTCGTCCTCTTCCTTCAGTATCAGGGAGAAGTATTGCGCATCCTCTGCGCGGAAGAAACGCCAGATTACCGACGGTGGCGGGGGGCTCGGGGGTTAGGTCGGGAACAGTTACATTCGAGCGCTCGTGGATGATGAAACCACCCGCAGTGCCGAGAGGTATAGCGGACAGGTCCCGGGATGCCTTGTAACCGGCAGGAGGGGAAACGATGATGTAGCCGGTCGATGGGAGGAGAGTGTCAAGGTCGTCGAGCACAGCTATCGGCTGGCGGAGGGGATTCATGAAGATGGGGGTCATAGCGCCAACGCCGACGTCAGCCGGCGTCGCATCCCAACGGGACCGACGTTTGTTGGATACGGCTTCCTGCGGCTCGGTGTCAACGTCCCATCTACGTTTACGCCTGGAAGGTCCGTCAGCGTCTGTAATGGTGGGCGCCCGGGGAGTGATATCGACTTCCATCTTTGCATCATGCCTCTCCTTTGCAGCAATAGCTTCTTTCACCCGTGTCTCTTCTCGCTCAAGGTGTGCCAACCGCATGGCAGTTGCGTACCCTCCTTCAGCGGCATCTGCGGATTGTTCACCTGCTACGGAGGCGAAAACGCTGGACGTGATGCTCGAACTGACGAGCACCGACGTGGCGTGAGGTTGTTTTCGCGAACGGATCAACATCCTCCTGCTCAACAAGTTTCTCTGAACTCGTCAAGAATATCCTTTGAAGCTGTATATGAGTCCAGCAGGGTGGGCGGTGTGGAAGACATTATACCTCGAAGATTGGACGTTGGGGTTGGGAAGATGAGTGCTGAGTGATTCAGATCAGAAGCCTCTCGGCCCTCACTTAAATACGGTCAAACCGTCAGTCTGACTCAATATACGGAACCGACTACGACTACGGGCAGCAAATCATTATGGCTCAACTACCCACAAGGCAGGGACACGCACCGCAGAACACAGCTTTTGGAGGGAACAAATTGGCGGGCGGGCTGCAGCTTTGTGACTGTGCATGCATTGGCGACCAGCATTCCAGATGACTGTGTCGACGATGCCTTTGCCCAATACCGTGCTTAACACCCAAGATGTCCCAGAGAACTCTAACCAGCTGGAGAAGAGCTTGCAGAATCCAGAGAACTAGAAAGACGACACCGGGCCCGAAAGTTGGCTGCCCAAACTTTCGGCCAGTAGCAAAACCTGAGCAATTTTAGAGGATAATCGATCATCGGGCGATTCTAATGCAGTCAGAGAGTCCCACTAGCCACCATGGTGCCAATTGTAAGAGCCACGTTCAAGTTCAGCCTCAACCTTAGGTGTTTGTTTCTGCGTGCTTTGCTCGATGATGGTCAGGTCTTGCCGGGCCTTGCCGTACGTCGCGATCGAATTCAAGTTGCCTCCTTCTACAACATTGAATCCCGCAATGAATCCCAACCTCCCTCGGTTCGAACATATGCTGCGCTCCAGGACTAGAAGTTTTGGATTCCCATCCCCGTCCGAGCCTCCTGGTGATTCTATCCTCGAAAAATCCAAGAATCCTCGTCGTCCCAGTCAACTGTTCCCTGTTTTGACACTGGGCTTTCCACCATCTTTAAGATCCTCGTTCTCTCTGTCACTCTTGGAGCTATCGTATTCATCTTGTTCTGGCCAGAAACCACGATTGTGCTCCAAGCAGCAAGCCCTCCCGCCTCGACTCCAATACCATCCTTTACTGCTGCTCCTCCCGCAAGACCTCGCCTAGTGCCGCTCGTAGACCGCTCTATTCTACAGAGACTAGCTGATATGGAATATCTCCCGACCCCGACGAGCGCCCGTACTTTGCTTCAAGCCCACAGCAGCGGCCACCCTTGGTGACGCGCGTCCCGGAAGCCAGGAAAACCCCTGGATCCGTTTCTTTCTCCAGATATCTGCAGTACTCCTGGAACACCTTGCCGCTTTCTACTCCCCCTCCGAATCGGCGAGCAGGAGTCGAAGGCCCGGGTCCACCTCATGGAGATCCTGCAGCTCGCCCAGAGGCTAGACCGAATTCTGGTGCTCCCCAACGTAGGGAAGAGCCGCATCGGGACATGCTTCAAGTCGGGTCTGGAAACGTACTACGACCTCAAGAGACTGACGGACGATTTGGAACTTCCTGTGACGACTGTGAAACTCGATCTCTTCCGCCACTGGGTCAACGCCAACGCGCCTTCGGCGCAGTTGGGCAACCTTTCGTTCAGACAAGAATCACACCTGGGGGTGGACGCCGTGACTTTCTCTAACGAGGACGTGTCAATTCGGGTGGGCTCCTTCGACAACAACCCCGATCTACCTGGATGTCTCGCAAAATTTTCGGCCCTTCGCCTCGATACCCATGCTCCGCTCCACATTCATCTCAAGCCCCACGCCCACACCCGCCCCATCGCCACCTCCATCGTCGACGCCCTGACGCGACCCGACATTCAAGCCGCCGCCTCTTTCCCTCCCTCCACCTCTGAATCTGAATCGCCAGACCCCGTCGTTCTCATGCTCACCTGGGACCCTCCGCACCCCCATCTTCCCGCTCACCGCCCACCGTCCAACGCTGCACTACGCCCCCGTCTGCACGCCCTCGCCGCCGCGCTCGCCCCGCGCGCACCCTACGCGATGGTCCACTGGCGCATGGAGTCCGTCGTCCCCGCGCGCCTGCCGCAGTGCGCGCACGCCCTCGTCGATACGCTCGCGCGGCTGGGCGGCGTGCGCACCGTCTGGTTCACGAGCGACTACCCGCATGCCGTGCACCGCAGCCGCGGGGACATCGACCTCGGCGCGACGGCGGCCGGTGTAGCGCCCGAGGCCAAGCCGGGCTCGCTCCGCAACGTGGACCCGCTGCACGCCGAGGCGGTGGGCATCCTCGGGGACGCGTTCGCCGCGGGCGGGGAGCTGGAGGGGTGGGCGGCCGCGGAGCTGACGGATGCGGGGCTGGCTGCTGCGCTCGATGGGGATTGGGATTCGGAGTCCGAGTTGCTGGAGGACGCGGGCGTGCGGGCCATCGTGGAGAAGCTCATTGGCATGCGGGCGGCGCTATTCGTGAGCGGGGCGCCTGGATGCGCGCGGACTAGGTAGTTATCATCAGTTTCACCTTTCTTTGTTAAGCTAAGCATGCGCTTATGGATTATTAGTTCTTTCACGCAGCATGTGGTCGATGAGCGACGGAATGTACTCGATAGGCTCAACCACGGCGACGAGCTACCGATATTGCAGAATGTTATCGAGCTCTTCGGGTGATGAACAAATGGATCAGGCATTGTAAAAGTTTATCATAATACGAAATTGCATCAACTGCGACTCGTCCCTTTCCAAACCTATGTATCTATGATGACAACGTTTCTAAGGAGTGGCCAAGGCCTCGCCCGCAGCGTCTTTGAAACCTGGCAAGCTCGACATGGTAATCAGCGAAGAAACTCTTCAAGAGGTGTTCATACTGGTCGCTTCAAGTTCGGTTCAACACGCAGCCCGTATACGCGACACATCGTTGCCATTGGGGATCTTCACGGAGACATGAAGAATGCAGACTGTTCTAGAATTCAGGGGAGTGGTGGAGCTTGACTGCAGGGTCAAATTGGGTTTTGACTGGGACACTTACAAAACAGGAACACTTTCTGTATGGAGGGACGCGACACAGTGGGCCCGTACCGGCAAGTACTAGTCATCCTCCAAGTCAAACCGAATGCCACCGAAACCGTCTCCACCAGAACGAATGGTTCCATCATTATCCTCGTAAATCATCCTCCTCCCTAGTCCACTCCGCACCTCCACGCCCCGCGGCTTGAACCGCGCCTCTAAAATCGCCAGTAGCCTCTGTGGCTCAGGTGTCTGATCCGAGTCGTAAATCATCCTCCTCCCTAGTCCACTCCACACCTCCACGCCCCGCGGCTTGAACCGCGCCTCTAAAATCGCCAGTAGCCTCTGTGGCTCAGGTGTCTGATCCGAGTCGTCCGAATAATATTCGGCGGGGACGTCAAAGCCGTACAGGCGCACAGAGTTCAGCCTGGGCCACTCAGCACCCTCTTCGAGTAGCGCAGGTAGGGTATGCTCGACGAAGCGGTCGTAGCCTGGGCCGTAAGGGTAGAGCACGAGAAATTCCCGATCGCCGGTGCTGTCCTGCTCGATCTCTTCGGCAAATGGACGCTGTTCGAGGATGAGGTGTTCGAGCGTCCCGCGCGTCGCGCGAATGAGTGCGGCCCATTCTTGCAAGATGGCGACATCTGATTTGACCGAGACGTACTCGTCTCGATAATCCGCGTCCTCTGCCGACTGAGTCGGCCGGGCGAGGCTGAGTCGGGTGAGGGAGGAGAATTGCCCAATGAGGTCGATTTTGTCCAGGAGAGCGGGAAGCCCACGTGGAGCGATAGCCTCCTCGTCAAAATCCTCGGCGTCGTCGTCTTCACTCTCCCCATCCGAGGCAGAATCCTCGTCATCCGAATCAACCTTGGTTTTCGTCCCAGGGGGAGGATTGGCCCGTTTCCCAGCATGATTGTTGCTTCCGATGGGCCGATCGAGCACAGCGAGTTCCAGATCCGTAATTCTAGCAGCGCCTTGACAGGACGAACTGCACGAACTCCTTGGGCACATACCCTCGCAGCCGAACCGTGCGCAGCTTCGTCAGAGGACGGTGCTCTTTCGACGCGAAAGCCTCGAAAGCGGTGTCGAACGTGTCACGCCAGGCCCATGGCACGGTCAACTCAAGGTGCTCGAGGTTCGAAAAGCCAGCAATTATGCCCCAGGGATCAGTGTCGTCTTCGTCGTCATACGTCAAGTCGGCGCAAAGGAAGCGGACGTGTTCCGCAAGGGCCATGCGTCGCACAGGCGACACGCCTTCTTCCGACTCATTGAAGACACGCAGAAAGCGGCCGGTGTGGTCGCTATACTCTCTTTCATGGTGATCAGGATTGTAGTCCGTGCCGGTAGCCAGGTAATTCCGCTTCTGGCGGGACTCAGAGTCCACCAATTCTTCAGGGTACTGGTAGTACTCATGGTAGCCTGGCCCGTGAAGTTCTAGCTTGGTCCAGATCATGGGCTCTATGAGGCCGTGAAACGATTGGTTGACCCTCATGGGTGAAACCAAGTCAAAGGGCTGGAGGAAGCTGAAAATGTGACACAGCAGCTCGTTGGCGAAGGAATCGAGACGAGCCATGTCGGCGTCGGTGGTTTATGGTGTGTATAACCTATGTGGACGCAACGGGACCTCGAAGTTCCTTCAGAATTCAGGTGTTAGCCTTGCGCTCTTCGCCAACTTCTTTAGTAACTCACGGCGGCGCGCTTACCAGAAATAATTGGCAAGCAGAAAAGACAAACGAGTGGGTTGACGCTGAATCAACGCTGAATAGAGGTCAAGTTCAACCAAACGAACATCGCGGCGATGATCGGCCGGCCCGGGCGCGCGCTTGATGATCGGACTCAGTTCGGG
Organism: Mycena olivaceomarginata; assembly: GCA_029378375.1. Taxonomy (NCBI): domain Eukaryota; kingdom Fungi; phylum Basidiomycota; class Agaricomycetes; order Agaricales; family Mycenaceae; genus Mycena; species Mycena olivaceomarginata. The sequence goes on from JARKIC010001200.1 coordinate 93,480, forward strand.
TCGCGTTGGCAGTTGCACTTTCTAGTTACCACCTTGACGCGATGCCCTCTTCTCGGTTCTTGGCCTTTCTGGCTATTGTAATTGGGCTCTATTTTGCTGCACGGTTTGAACTGCATAAAACACCAGCTGTTCGCGAAACTGCAGCAGCCGCCTTCTCGGCGGTGTACAGTCCCATTCACCAGGTGTTTCTGGAACCCAAGCCCGACGTGGTACTCAGCGAAGAAACTCCTCAAGAGGTGCTCACACCGGTCGCTTCAAGTTCGGGTTCAACACGCACCCCATATACGCGACACATCGTCGCCGTTGGGGATCTTCACGGAGACATAAAGAATGCACAGACTGTTCTAGAATTCAGCGGAGTGGTGGACTCGTTTGGAAATTGGACTGGGTGAGGTGCACAGACCTAGGTGGCTAGAAACACGCGCTAACATTTGTGTAGCGAAGCTGATTTCTTCGTGCAGACCGGCGGTGTGTTACTTCCTCCTTTCTGCTGGCTGACATTCTAAATACTGGCAGACATCATTGACAGGTGTGCTGGCTTCGTTCTTCGCATGAAACTCCTCTGAAGAACTCGAAGAGGTGACGACACTATCAAACTGTTTATATGGATGGAGTCGCTTCGCGTCCAAGCTGCTAAAGTTGGAGGAGTGGTTCTGTCCCATTTGGGTAACTACATTTCCTAATTTTCGCAACGGCTCATTGACTTGCCGGTCCGACGCCCAGGCAATCACGAAGTTATGAATGCCATAGGTATGCCCACGTCTTTCGTTGTTTACCGCGTTTTACTCAATAATGTACAGGCGACTGGCGGTTCGTACAACTCATTTTCTTTCCGAGTCAACAACTGATGATTACTCGCGGTAAAGATATGTGTATCCCTCTGAGATCGAGACATTCGGGTCTGTGGCTGCACGCCAAAAAATGCTAGCCACTGGACGAATCGGTAAAGCATGGGCCCAAAATTACACCGCAACTTCCCGTCTTCCTCTTCACCCCCACCTCGGGCCCCCGAACACGCCCTTCCCTCCCGAGAACCATCCCGTCCACTTCCGCAAGGATGACGAAGACGGAAACGACGACAGCCACTATTACGACGCCACCGAGCCCCTCTCGCACTCAGCGCTCTCCTTCGTCCACGGCGGTCTATCGCCCACCTACAGCAACCTGTCGCCGTTCCCCACCAAGATCAACGCACTCTCCAGCTCCTTGCTACACAAGCTGCAAAACCGCCGCCAGCCTGCGCCGCACCCGCCCAATCCGTACCCCGGCCTGCCGCAGGGTACCGCAGTTTATCGATACTGACTTTATGCTGTTATCTAACGTTGTTGCTCTAGGTACGACTGGTGAGGAAATGGAGCTGTACGACGCCAATGGTCCGTTCTGGTATCGCGGATGGGCCACGGATCCTGAGTCGAAGGCCTGTGTCGATGTCGAAAAGGTGCTTGCGCGGACGGGAACAAGGCGCATGATCATGGGCCATACACCCGATTTTACCGTACGCCTCAGGTCTTTCAGTGTCACATTTCGACCGCTGATATTCTTCGCAGGGCATTGTGTCTAGATGCAATGGAAAAATTATCATTATCGACACAGGTAACGTTTCTCGGTCAATACTGCGTCTCAGGATTCTAATCTATATAGGCATATCGCACGCGTACGGCGGAGCCTTGTCGGCACTCTCTATTCATTACACTTTCACCCCAATCGACAACGAAGACGGGGAGCCGCGGTGGTCAGAAAGAGAGGTGGTCAGTGCGTTGTATGTCGACCGACAAGAGACAATAATCGACCAGGAGCGAGAGGTCGTGGGCGACTTCCGGTTTGACGTGGCGTAATATTGTGCTACTAGATCCAGAGATAGATGTGTGGTGTATTTAACTTATTTATCCCATCCTCCACCCCGAACAGAGTCCCAGAAAGAAGGAATATAAAAGAAAGTAAAAAGAGAAGAACGTTCAACCCAATATGCTAAAGCGCGAGCGGGCGGTAGATGGTTTTCCGGTCAACTCGACCAGTTTGACCTCTCGCTCCTTCTCGTCGACATCGAACATCGTGCGTAACCCATCCACCTCCTGCGACTTCTCCTGCATGCTCGCGGTGGCTTCCTTGGCGTTGCCGCGGCAAATTTCGAGCGCCTCCGTGTTGGAGGTGAGCAACGCCTGGATGCCTCGTACTTCGAGCGCGCGGCGAGGAACGCGGCCTCGTGCTTCTGGAATGTAGATAGCGTTTTCGTGTACGCCGACTGTGCTTTCGCCTCGTGCTGGTGGATACCTTATCAGCAAATCGGAAAGCTGGACGGACGGAAGGAAACATACCTTGACTGCTGTCTTCTGGATCTTCTGCAGTTCAGCGAGCTCTTTGAGGGCGAGGTTCAGGGCCTTCTTCTCGACCTTGGCTTCGGTCTTGATAATTTTCGCGAGTTGCTTGTTGCCCTTCGCTGCAAACACGACATTCGTCACATCGCACGAGTAGCTTGAGCTAGTCGTGCTAACCTCCGTTCTTGGCGATCTTCGCCTTTTGCTCCTCGCTCAGCACAGCGTCAGCAGAGGCGGCCCGCTGATGCAGGCTGTCGTTGTGCTCGGCGGTGGCATTCGGGCCCGTCGTGCCTGCACCGTTTATGAAGGTAGAGCCGGCGATCGTTTGGCCATCGGCATTGGTGAAGACGCTGGGCCTAGTGAGCGAGGGCGCGTAACCTAAAGACGCGGCTCGCCCGTGGCGGCTGGGAGAGATGGTGGAGGTGGGAGAGGTTTTGGGCTCTGGGATGTCGTTGGGGTCGACGACGTCTTGGGCTTCTGCGCGCTCGGCCTCCGTTTGGGGCACGGGCGAGCTAGAGGCGGCTGGAGGTGGTGTCGCGGCAGGTGGGTCAGAAGCGGGCGTGGATTCGGAGGCGGGATTCTCCTGCGCGAGAACGGGTGTTTTGTTTGCGGCGCCGGCTACTGGCGCGTCGATGGTGGTGGATTGTGCAAGGGGTGCGGCGGGGACGCCTTCGGTGGTTGGGGTGTCGGACATGTGGACGTGGAGGATAGGTGCGTCGAAATAGACAGACGTCTCGCTCGAGGGAGTAGCGTTCATGAAGAGGGTGTGGCACGTTGTGCTTTTAAACCACTAGAACGATCGAATGCCAGTTACGTCATGCGATCGCGCGACCCTTCTTTTAGGAGTCCGTCGTGTCAAACTGCACTAACATGACCCGCTTCGCGCGAGTCGTCCTCAACGCTTCAAGACCTGCCTATACTTCCGACAACTACGCAGTCCCCGTCGGTTGTGCCCAATTTCCTGCACGGCAAGAACTGGTGGATTTGGGAGTAGCTCGAAGGTTGCTACCTTCTGGAAGCGCAAATCCCGAGGTTGACGCCAACGGGCAACCGCGTCTTGCAACCTGAGATGTTCGAGGGTTGCAATCTCTCGGAAGAGGAGCAATGCGTCTTTGAGCATGTCTCCCTCACGGCCAGCCTTTTTCACTTGTGTAACAACGAGGGAGCGTAAGCAATGAGAAACACTCAAAGCCGTAGAAAGTTCGCCCTGAAGGCGATGTCAGAGCTCCGCAGTAGCGAGAAAAAATAATTTTACCATGGGAAATGTGGGATCGGTCGAACAAGATATATCGAGATGGAGGAGCCCCGGAGCAGCGAGGAGAATGTCCGCGAAATATTTCATGTGCTCGCTCTTGACGTCTGCGTCACCCGAATCATGGCAATCGATCCAGATACGGAGTGATGAGAGGGCAGGTAGCTGAGAGATTGCCCAGAGCGCGCCAGGCATTCTGTACATTCCATGTGGGTGATTCATGAGCTCCAAACTCTGCAGAGAAAGCACGTTGGGGATATGACGGATCATGAGGAACCTGGCGCTGAAATTCTTGAGGTTCGGGAGGGCGGTTGGAGGCAAACTCAGCGAGAGCGGGTAGTACCACCCCTCTAACTGATGCAGCACCACATGTTCTAAGCCCTGGTGATGCGCCAGAAAGTTTGTCATTCCGTTGTTAGTTCCGAGAGGGTCCACGGTGGCGAAGGCGTCAAGAAGAACAAAGTCCCCGAGTGTTAGGTGCCGAAGACTAGGCCATCGCCCTTGGAACACAGGTCGAACATCGATGTAGCGTTCATTATCGGTGTCGATGGCGAGGTGTTCCAGATTCGGGCACCGGTCAAGAAGCATGTCCCAGAACGTCTGAGGGAGCTCATCGAAGGGTGGATGCAGGCCTGCCGGGGCGCGTCGTTTCAGGCGTATCATCGTACATGGAAAACTTACCACTTCCTACAAGTTGCTTGACCCGAAGCGTAAATCCGGTAAGATCACTGAATTGGAAAGCTGGGTCCAGGTAAGGATCCTTGCGTTGCGAAAGAAAACAGTCTTACGGTGCTATTGGTGGGCATGACCTTTCGTGACCTTAATTCGTGATGTTAGTTGACGAATCTCCTTCATAACTCGCGGCTCACCTGAAGGTAAAATCGCCTAACCCTACGGTGACACCAACATGCCGCAACTCAGGGCATCTAAAAAAACGCAATAAAATGGACAAACCATTAACATCCCAAATGACATGACCTACGAATCACGTAGAGATTTCCAAACATTGTCATATTTAGGAAATTCTCGGCCGTCCCAGATAAGGTTTTCAGATTAACCAGGGTGGGTCGCCATTTGGTCGATGGTGACAACCACCCAACTCTCGATTTCGTGCATCGAGCTCTGAGGCCCAGCTTGTGCCCATTCTTCATTGTTGGGCCGCACAATAAGACTCTTGACATATTTCGCAATATGGGGATGCGTCAAGAGAAACTTGAGTGTGTGCTGGCAGTGCGCATTGCATCGCAGATCCACAGAACTGTAGAGTGTAGGCAAGAACATCCATAGGAACCTGGTGTTCTGCAACCCCAAATATTAATATACACCTATAAGACCGGAAAATCTCACAGTGCCCGCCAGGCTCAGAAGATCCATGGAAGGGAGGTAGTAGATAATCTCCAGTAATATTTCCTCCGGCAACAAACTCAAGAGCGCCGGACTGCTGGCTGCCGATTTTGTCATGAGCAGCTTCAACGAGCTGGGAATCCGACGGAGGATGTTTGGCGGCATTTCTTGTTGTCGTGTTCAGACCGTCTGGGACATAGAGCAGCGCTAAATCCTTTTTTTGCACAGATAACGTGTGATGGTTATGAGTAACTGCTGTGCGATGCTGTGCGTGCCGATCATGCCGAATGTAGGTTCTAGGTGTTGATAAGTAAGATAAGATTATTGATCAAATCTCCCACAACGGTGTTGTTTGCCACAATTTGTATTTCAGCCCCTCTCTCATGTTATTTTTTTTGGACCTCGTTCTGTCCGTTCCTTTCAACGGTATACTATTCGGTACAGAGCTGCCAGCCATCCGAAATTGTCTGTTGAGGATGGATCGGTTCCCCCGGCTCCCACATTCATTAGTATGTCCAAGCGCGTTTGGAGACTTCAAGGCGTCGAAGGATTAAGCAGGGGACTGAGTGAGCCACCTGGTTGCTGTACTTTCGTTCCTGACTGTTTCACCAGTGCCCACAATCGCGGCTACCATGTTCTTCACCTTGTTTTGGCTTTACGGGATGCCGAAACTCTATCTCTCGCCGTCGCCACCTCTGAGTGCAAGAGTATCTTTGAATACGGATGTTATCGCAACATTATTTTATACGATATTTATCGTGACTGTATACCGGTCAGTGATCAGCTCTTTCCTCGGTCTCAGAAGTATCCGACTTAGTTGTTCCCGTAGAGCCATTACGAGTCCTCGGAAATTGGATATCCTTAATGCCAGAGAAGCCCTCCATATTCTGTTCTCTGCGCACGAGCGCAAGAAACCCTGGGTCATTCTCCAGATCCCTGGACTGCTTCCCGCCCTGTTCATCAACTTTGGGCTTTACCACGGCGTCATACAACCTATGAGCACTGTGATTATGCCCTTCTACAAGAACTTCAGTTCGCTAGAGTATGCTCTCCGCTCTGTCGGTCTCGTCCTCCTGGCTCTCCTCAGCACAGCTATCTGCGCGCCTCTGGAAGTAATCACAACGCGGCTGGCTTTGCAACGTAACTACGGCGGCCCGGCGTTCGTCGACGACCCGACGGCTCCGAATGACACTGAATCTGCAGCAGCAATTCCTGTTGTGCAACCTGCCCCTGTGGTCTCTCCGCCCGTAGTTGAGATGCCGGCTTCGGAAACACAGGCCCAAATTGAAACAGCGGTCGAACCCGAACCATTATCGGAAAAGGGGCGTCCACCCCGCCGAAAAACCCGTCGAAACCGCACCAGGGGTTGCGCAGTCTGTTGAGACTGTGCCGACCGCGACCCCCCGCCGCTACCAATGGAACTGACTTGGAGCATGGGCAAGTTGCCGTCGACACTGACGATATTGTTGTCCAGTATGTCGTCTCCACGACCCTTCGACTTCACTAACGGCCATTCACAGTTTGCGTGGTGAAAATGAGCTCTACTTGGGGCTCGTTGATTGTGCCAAGAAGATCATCGCGGAGGAGGGATGGCCGGTTTTGTATCGCATGTGGTTCTTGACTTTTTTGGGAAGTTTCCTATGATTGTGAACGTGTTGCACTGTCCTTAAATTGGTTGTTCCAATTGTGGGACCGCAAATATATCCTCCTCCTCGTTCAATTCGTGTGCATTTGGTGGGGAAACCGCCGGAGGGCCTGGGTAGCGGAGGAGCAGTAGCGGACGTCAACCGGGAAAGATACCCGCGCGAAGATGCTATTCCATTTATCGATGTGAGGTGTTCCAGATTAGGGTACCGGTCAAGAAGCATGTCCCAGAACGTCTGAGGGAGCTCATCGAAGGGTGGATGTAGGCCTGCCGGGGCACGTCGTTTTAGGTGTATCGTCGTACATTGAAAACTTACTGCTTCCTATAAGTTGCTTGACCCAAAGCGTAAATCCGGTAAGATCATTGAATTAGAAAAGCTGTGTCCACGTATGGATCCTTGCGTTGCAAAAGAAAGCAGGATAAGACCCAGGATAATATATTGTCAATTAGGTCCCCTTTCGGAACGGGCTGATTTGTACATCGGCCTGGAATGAACTACCACTATGCCATTACATACACACCGTCGACGAGCTCACCACTTTTACGGTGGTAGATCTCCGGTATATAAAAAATAGTCCCGCCGCCTTGGTCGTTCTCTGACTCCATGAACGGTCATTTACAGTTTACGCAGTGAAAATGACCCCTATACTTGGCCCGTTGATAGGAGAGCTTACACTTTCGTCGTCTGTACCCCAACCAGGCTCCCCCCGAGTCTCAGAAGGAAAACCTCGCCTAGATTACTTACTTGACTCCCGTAAGATGTCCCTCATCTGGAGTGGCTCCCCGCACTGACACCCTATGCTTTGTGAAGGTTCGAGTCGTAACGCTTTGACCGCCGTTCGACCATGTCTGTCCCGCCAGCGTACGATGCGCCATTCGGATCATACCCCAAAGACCTGCGTTGGGAGTCCCTCGTCCCAATCCGATGCCTCTGTCTATCGGGATCTACGGGCAGGTAGACAAGTTCCTCGAACTCGGGGTGGTCGCCAAGAGCTGCTCTGATCCGCGGCATGCTGAGCGGTTATGGAACATCATGAAACTCGCGGGGGACTGCTCCGTCTCCCTTGTCGGCAGATTTTCCGACGCAACGAGCCCGTGGGCATTGTGATGCCCATCGAAACGCCAGTCGATGCGGACAACATCGCCACAAAGGAAGAACGTGTTCGCATTATCCATCGGCTACGCGAGCTCGTCGCAGAGCTGCACAAGAAGCACATCGTGCACGGAGAACGTGAAGCCCCAAAACCTCTTACTCTGTGCCGACGGCCTCGTTAGATTCTGTGATTTCGACTGCGCCTCGATCGAAGGCGATGGTTTCGTGTCGCCCATCTATTCCTACCCTTACTGCAGCACAGTGCGGGCACGAAATCCGGACGTACCGATGACTCGCGCGGAGGACATGTACGCCATGGCTCTATCGGTTCGTAGACTCTCCTTGATAATGCGCGCTCGCTGTAACCTGCTTACAAAAATGCAGATGTGGCACCTCTACACCGGGAGATTGCCATTGACGTCCGAGGAAGAGCCGGAGGCAGACATGGATTGCACATTCGCCGGCTTCCTCCCCGACATGTCCGCCATAGACGACCCCGCCATAGCACCACTCATCCAGGAGTGTCTCGCCGGCCGGCCCCCGAACGCGCTGATACACTGGACAGCGGGCAGACCGTCTACTGCATCACCACACGGTTTGTGTTTGGGCGGTGCAAGGCGGAGCCGGTGCATAGATATTCGAGACTCGTCCACAGTCGACGATGCCTGCAGATGCGCCGAGGTGATGGGCCGTGTGAGTACCCGTTCGTGGATCCGAAGGTATTTGTGGCGGATCTGGAGCCTGTTTGCAACGCGATGTAATAAGGAGGTGGAATACTCTGGGTTGGCCTTAGTCTCCGATACCTAGATAAAGGCAGCACTTTGAGTTTGGATTCAACACCAATATATGGATACATCTGTAGCTGCGACAAGGCCTGTTCCTTATTTCTGCCATGTCGCTCCTCGCGTAGCGTAGAGCGCAAGTAGAGCGTACGCCCCTGCTTCCCTCTGGCCATCCCTCATTGCGTGTTGCTCTTGCTCGCGGTCCTGTTTTCCCTACTTGACCTAGACATAAATTACCTTGCCTTAAACCTTGAAAGGAGCCAATTTACCGCTGTATTTGCCCGACTCGTGCATTCGGCTAATGCCCGACCGCACCCGTCTTGCTTCTGTTATGCAGGCGAGCCTGAGGGGCAATCGCATTCGTCAAACAGCAAAGAAGAGACTAGGGTATGAGCACATCCTTGATAGTACGTGAGTTTTACTCGTGGTTCAAGCGGGAGCAATTGTCTTTTATAGGCAGTGGATTACCATAAACGGACGGGATGCAGCAACCGGGTCACGTAGAAGGGATGGCCGGTTTCGTATCGCATGTGGTTCTTGACTTTTTGGGAAAGCCTCACATGAACGTGTTGCATTCATTCAATTCGAGCGGAGGACGCTGCAGCAGCTGTTGCAGTGATACCTGTCACAGAAAGTTGGGATAAGCCCCTCCACGGTGGCTGGCCGATAACTTCTATAAACAACATAGCCACATTTGCCATCAATTCAAGAGGAAACTCAGCATGTATGCTTCAATATGGTATATAAAATACATTGAGCTGTTCAGGACATGAAATATTGTCATATACATAATACACTGAAAGGTTGGACTAGCAACTCAAGTCTCTGAGAAGGTCTTCCCCAAATGCTGCTAAAACATGGAAATTCATGCTTCAAGACATGAATTCAGGCGAGCTAAAATGAGATAACCTCCCAGATGACCTTGAGTACAGTTTCAAGGCTCACTGGGTGCAGCAGATGAATATTTCTATGATGTTGAAGCATGCATAACTGAATTTCTCAAGAATTGCTTACAAATGTTGCTATGTTGTTTGTAGAAGTTATCGGCCAGCCGCCGTGGAGCCAACTTTCTGTCACAGTAACATCACACATGACACGGTCTGAAATTTCTGGTCAGTAGAGCTTATTGGCAACCGCTGAAAAAACAAATCTCTGAGCAAAACAAAGCTCCACTTGAGCAAAAAACTTGAACAAAACACAAACCCGTTTAGACAGAACGTCACTCGCGAACAATACAATTTTGGACATCGGATGGGCGGTCCGACGTTCACGCGTGCTCCACAAAAAAGTCTTGAGCAAAATATTTCCTTCATAAGCAAAAAAAAAACCCGTTGCCAATAAGCTCTAGTCAAAATCTCTACTGTACTATTTCATTCAATTCGGACGTAACGCGTAACGCTGGCCTTTTCGTCCGAATATTTTCGGACATGTAACGCATAACGGCCTGGTTCGACGAATTTTCAAAACGTAACACTGAAACACTCGAAATTGGCTGAAAATGGCCTAAATTCAATTTTTTTTCGCTCCCCATTCCCCAGTTGGAACCCTAGCCAATTTTTTTGACCAAGTTTCGCACCTCAATTACCAAGTACCACTGTCAAATGTCAAATGCGCCCGAGGGTTGCCGTGTGATGTCGAAGGTGGCTGCCACTTTAGAATCTATACAGCGAGACTCATTTGCGCCCTGTACGAATTTTGTTTGGGCGTAACGCCACTGCACCCGTCCGTCCGAATTCCAAAATTTGGACGGGGCCGTAACGCGTAACACCCCCTGCCGAATTGAATGAAATAGTACAGTATATTCAATTTAACTACCGCTACAGGGATTGTGAGCCTCGGAACTGCCGCCCAGTAGGAACCTGGATGTAATGTACCCCTGACAACAAAGCTATATGTATTTATAAAGCTGGAGCACCGTTCGGCATGTGCCTGTACATACGGTCGGCCCGGACCGGGATCGCGGTCCGAAACTCCGAACATCATGACTCGTTGATTGTTTATACTTGCTTGGCTGACTACGCGGCAAGGTAGATTTGGGGAGCCTCGTGGCCCCGGTGTGGGAGAAGGAAGGATGCGGCGCTGTGCGCCTGCGAGACGAATGGGAGGCGGCGCTGTGCGCCTGTGAAGCAGACGTGGGGAAGGTGGTGTGTGTGTGCGGGGGGTTCGGCCGTCCCGGCCGAGCGGGGCTTTCACGAGACAGCGGGAGAGCTGCGGGAAAGGCCGGGTCGGAGGAGGACGTAGCGCGGGACGGGACCGAACCCGTACGCAAAGGCGGCCACGGGTCCCGAAGAACGAGACCCGGAGCAACCCAACAGGAGCGCAGGCAACCGAGAGCCACCGGCTCGTGCGAGGGCGAGAGAAGCGGGCCGAGGCCCCACACCACGGCAAGCAAAAGGAAGAAGGAAAGACAGATATGATTGCGATGTAAATATTATACAAAGACGAATACGACGTAGTACTGAGGACGACGACGAGGTGCTACAAGAAATCAAGAGAATCCACGTCCATATCCGACGGATGATTGTGAGCCCGCGCGAACTCCTTCTGCTGTGCGGCCCAAGCGCGCGCGATAGCGGCCGGTATAACCCGTTCCAGGCGACGCCAGTAGACGAGGAAGCAGAGGGAGGTCCAACCCCCGAGCTTCATGATGACCTCGGGTGCTACGCCAGCGAGGAGAAGATCCATAGCACCGCCGATGCGGTAGCTGTGGCCGAAGACCTGGTCCAGACCCGCGTTTTTTGAAAGCAAGGGAGGATGCGGCGAGGAAGACGTCCTTTGTGATGACGCGCCAGCCCGACGTGGACCTGTAGGCGAAAAGCGGAGTGCCCGACGGGGGGGAGTGGTTGACGCGACGGTGGTTGTCGAAGGCCTGAACGGGGCAGATGTCGACGTCTGGGTCCGAACGCGCCGTGAGGAGGCACTGACCGCCCGACGTCTGCGTCGTCTTCGTCCAGACCAGCTTGATGTCGCGCACGCAGCGACCATTGATGGTGAGCTCGGAGATGGAGGTGTCGCGGCATGTGTCGCGTTTTGGATCGAACTTGGCCGCGCTGCGCAGAACCAGCTCTCCGAGGCGGCGACAGCCCCCGAAAGCCGCGAGTGCCAATGAGCCCATGGCTGCACCGTACGGTGTTTCGGGGTCAAGGGCGCCCAGGAAGGCGTGGAGATGCGCGGGGGTGACGGGGCCGCGTGCGGGGCGGCTGAAGGGAAGGCCGGCCTTGACGGATGATTTCTTGAGCAGCGCGAGGCGCTCGTCGTCGCCGAACCACGGCGCGTCGTTGTAGATGTGCCAAAGACGCAAGCCGCAGAGCCAATTCCGAATGCAGCTGCCCGTGCAAGTGCCCCGAGCCTCCGAGATGAAATAGGGCCAGCAGTTGACGGCTGGCGGGCATGCGCGCGTGCTCCGAGACATCGTGGCGGTCGCAGAACTGATGGAAACACGTGAGGCCCGCCCCATAGGACTCCAATGTCTCCGGGACGTGCGCGCCGACGAGTCCCTCGAAGAGGAGAACTTGTTCCTCGAGGGAGGCGCCGGCCCGTTCCAGCGCGCTGTGAGAAACGAGGGCAGTGCGGGGCCGTCCACATGAAGACGCGACGGCAGGCGGGGGACATGGGGCCGGTAGAAGCTGACGGCAAGACAATTCTTTGCCTGAGGTTTCCGAGCTTGCTTGTGTGGGAGGCGAGCGTTTACGGCGACGCGGACGTCCGAAATGACCTGCAGCTGATTGGTGGAGCGCGAAGTGGACGAGACACAGGGGTGGGAAAAAGCGGATGGGTCCAGGTGCGGCCCTTGAGGCAGGCGAGGTGATGCGAGAGGTGAAGATGGCCGTGCGGCGCAAGAAAATGAGGTCGTATTCGACGCGACCTGGGTAGGCGAGGTGCGGCCGAAGGCGGGCACGCTGCGATGCGATGAGGGATGAACGGCTGATGGTGAGCGTGGGACGTACGAATTAACTGATGCAGAAGAGAAGGAAGTTTTGATGTAAAGAGGTACGGTCTGAAGAAATGTGAGGCGGGTGTGATTCCGTGCAGTGCAAGACGTACAAAGAAGACAAGATTGACGGGGGTGGAGGGCCAAGTGCGTGCGGACGCGGAAGGGAGAACTGCGGCGGGTGCGCGACGGTATCGGACGTTGATGATGAGAAGCGAGGAGAGCCAAAAGTGCTACGAGCGCGTTAGGACGAGTCCGTTTAGGAAGTGAAAGACGTACGTGAAGTTTGGACGGAGAGGATCGATGTGATGCACAAGATGGGCCGTGGCGCGGACCGATGGGTCCGGCGGGCCGATGGCCGATGACGCGAGAAGCGGCGAGAACATGGAGGAGGGGAGTAATGGCGATGTGAAGAGGCGGCGCCGAGTCTCGGGTGCGCTACGGCGAGAGGGTGTTTCCACCAACGAAGATGGAGCGAAGCTCCCGCGGGAGCTTGAAACGTCGCGGCATGCGGTGGCGTTCATGTAGATGTGCGGCGGAAGACCGCGTGAAGGTGCGTCCGCTAGGTTATCGGCTGAGGGGACGTAGACGATCTTGGGCGTGATGGACGAGCCCGATGTGACGGCAAAGGAACGGCGCGCGCACAGGTTGATGTCCTGATTAGGGGAGCACCCCTTTTCGTGTGCGCCGATCGCGCCTTTGTTGTCCGATCGGACAAGGATGTGAATATCCTTGAAGTCCAGCTGCTCTAGAAACATAAAGCAGAGCTCGAGGGCGACGGCCTCTAACCAGCAGATGTCGATGCCGTCGCGTTTCCACCCCGGCACGAGCCGGAATGCGTGCCAGCGCTCGCCGATGACGACCGCGACGCCCCACGAGGTGCTGGCGTCAACGTATATACCGAAGTCACGCAGTGGGCCGAGAGGCTTGAGCTTGCGGACATAGTCGGGTTTTGCGAGCTCCCTCTGCCACCATGTGAGGGTGTCGAGTACGGAATTCGACAGCCATCGGCGCACGAAGCGGTTGCCCCGGAAAGGTGACATGGCATTCGATAGCGTCGAGAGGCGTGATGCGCCCTCGCGGTAGACGAAGGAGAGGTGGCAGAGGGCCCCATGAATCTCCTGAAGATCGTGGAGGGTGAAGGGCTGGGAGGCGAGGATGCCAGCAATCATCTTTTCGACGCGCGCGATGTTTTTGAGACGTTTTTTCGAGGGGAAGGGAGACGTGATGTTCCATGAAGTCCCATTCGAGCCCCAGAAAAAGGAGCAGGGAGGAGAAGGCGCTGCCGGTCTTGGTGGGGTGCCAAGGAGCGCGCAGCGAATTGATTGGGACGAGTATGGACGTGCGATCGAACTTGTAGACAAAGTCACCCGCCTGAGCCGAGGCAACGAGGTCGGGGTAACGGATGAGAGGACAGTCGTCCTCGTATTTCTTGGTGTCCGCGTCTTTCCCGAGGTCGACTTGCCAAATGTCGATGAGCGCGTTGCAGATTTGTCCTGCGCTGCTGCTGGCTGAGCCGAGACCGAAAGGGTTGCAGTGGTCCAGGCGAAATTTGCCCTCGTACTGGACGACGAGGAATGGTTTGTGAGCGGGGAGGACGGGGCACGTGCGGTGAAACACCTTGATGTCAAATGCGCAAGCTTGCGTACCCGGAGGGGCGTTCGCGACCTGACGATGATGAGCAAGGGACGATGACGTGAGAGGACGGTAAGAGAGACGGGATGGATGTTGGTAAATACGCAGACGTGAAGGGTCGACGTGGGACGGACGCGATGAGCGCTGATGTAGTGCGGACGTGACGAGCACCAACGTGATGCGGATGCGACGTGAGGGTGGACAGGCGCCGATGGTGCGCGGACGTGAGGGGCGAAGCCGACAGGCAGGGGAAGATGGGATGGATGGGGGGATGATGGATGATGAAAGAGGGGAGGATGTAGGACGAAGAAATAAATAAAGACAGCTCACAATCTCTGCCATGCGCCACGGCATGTTGAACCGCGTAGGGAAATCCGCCTTGTCGATGTAGTCGTTGACCGCCGGCATGCCCGCTCGAGAGGCGGCCTTCGACAGGTTCCTGCAGACGCGTTTTTTGGGCGGTAGACCTGGGCCTTGATCGTTGACGGAGACGATGAGGGGAGAGACGTAAAAATGGCCGCGACATATGCGATGCATCTCTTCGCGGGTAAATGGTCCGACATTCTGCCGGCGGCCGTTTCTGTAGCGAAGTACTCCAAGACGGTGTCGCGCTCGATGTCGGCGGACGGATGGTTCGGCAAGATAATCGTCTGTTCGAGTTTTGGCATGCGTCCGATGGGAAAACCCTGGCGTAGATTTCGAACGAGGTGCGGGTAGTGGCCGGTGAGGTTTTTTTGGTCCAAGAGGTGCTCGAATGCGTCGGCGTCGTACGGCGTTATGGTAATGTCGAGGAGCGTATCAAGATCGTCGTTTGGGTCAGCGATAGGCGGGCGTGCGTGTACTGTAGGCAAGAGATCGATGTAAGTCAATGCAGCGTTGGGGGATAGGGTGTGCGCAAGAAATGGGGAGGACTCGACCGCCGCATCAAGGTACAAAGGCCCCATCTCGGACTCGCAGACATGTGGGGGTCCCGAGAGAGGGCGCCGTGGTCTCCCCTGCATAGGGAGCACACGTGGAGCCGCTCGTCGCCGTGCTCGCCGTTGCATTTCCGCCCCAAGTTGAAGTTGAGGCAGAGGGATTTCGGTGTGTTGCCGCGGAAGGCGCGCGCGGTGCGGATGTCGCGGCCGATGATGATGCTGAATATCGGTTGGCCGTCGACGAACGCCGTGATCGTGGGCGGGTGGTCGTAGGCGCTGTGTGGCCCGCAGCACGTAACGCAGGCCGGCGGCTTCCGAAAGGACTGGCCGTCCCCGGATGTAGGAGTTGAGGAACGCTCGCGGCGCTTCGCGGCGGCGGCGTTTCCGTCGTCCGGAGAGGTCCTCTTGCCGTTCCTGTTTGGGACACCCGAGGAAGAAGATGAGTTAAAAGGCGAGGCGGAGCGAGAGGGAGTAAAAGGGGTAGGCGCGTTCGCCTGTTTCCAGGCCGCCAGCGCGATCATCCAGCGGTTCTCCCATGTCGCCAGGGAGAAGCCGCCGCCGTTATAAACCTCGTTGCGCAACTCGTTTTCCACCGGGTACCAGACCGGGAACATCTTCAGATCCTCGATACACTTGAGGCGGGCGAAGAAGTGGGCGTGCTGTCTGAAGACCGTGTTGTAGTTGATTTCGAGCTCGGATTCCCCTTCGGCCGCGGGCGTGCAGCAGATGTCGTACGCCGCGAGTAAGTTGGAGGACGCCTGCCTCCACAAACCCGGGGTGAGCCGCTCGAAGGTCGCGTCTTCATCGCCAAGCAATCTCTTCCGCCCTCGGAAAGTCGATGACCTGGACCTTGGTGCCGTTTTCCAGTGTGATGTCGCACTTTGGGATCGAGTGCGGGCGATCGTGGTACTGCTGTATTACCTTGTCCGTCCACCAGTGTAACGGGAAGTAAATTTTGTAGAATAGCGAGCGCCACCAGATGTCCGGGATGCTGATGGTCGCCTCCGAGGTCGGGGCCACAGCGTGCGGGGTGCCCATCTGCAAGGTGCCGCGGATGGAGCGCGGAGCCTTCGCGCGGTCGGCGTCGCGTTTACGTCTCTCTGTCACCTCCTCGGTCGCGACGATGAGGCGTTGAGAGGCGACCCAGGAGGTCATGAAGACGGGGAGCGGACCCGTAGCCTCCACAACCTCCTTGGAAACCTACCAGGAGCCGTTTCTCCTCCTCTGTGTACGCGTAGTAGGCTTTAAGCTTCGCCCCGACGTCGAGGGTGTCGACGCTCTCCGCGTTCGCCACGGCCTCCTCGTAGTCGCGGGTCGTGCTGACGCTGTTGGCGTTGTGGGTCTCCGTGCGCACGTTGCGCCGATTCTTTTCGAGCAGTTCCATGTCGTCGGGAGCGGGGGGTGTCAGCCGGGCGTTTGCGGTGAGCAGCGTAGTCGAAAGTGGCGGGCAGAGGTAGTGGGAGGCCACAGATGGACATCCTGGGCGGGTTCGGTTCAGCAGGCATGTCGAAAAGATATTTAGTGGGAAGAGGTGCTGGCGCGGTGAAAGCTGAAAAGATTTGGATCTAGCGGGTGGATTTTGCTGAAGATCGGGGAGACGGGTTTTTAGACGTCTGCGGGCGGGTGTGGGCTGCGAAAACGCGTCGATGTGGGCAAGGGAACGCTGGACGCGGGAGTCGACGTCGAGGGCAGAGCCAACAGAATTGATGTGGCTATGCAGATAAGATAGTGTTATCTACGAGACGAGACGACTACTTTAGAGGCACGCCCACACCTCCTCGCAACCCCACTACCTTGCCTTCCACTCAGGCGGCTCGCAAGCTCGCCTGCCTGAGCTCGCATCATGTCAAACCACCACCGTGTCAAGGACCGTTCACAGCAAGGTTCACAGTCGTGCCCCTCCAAAGGTCAGTACCTCTACCGTTTTATGCTACCCCATCTCACGCGTCGACCAGCCACCGCTCCCTGTCGCCGTCGCCGAGTTTCTCGCTACCATGCTGCCGGACGCCAGCCCTCAGCAACGACAGTATGTTTTCGACGACGCTGTCAACACCGAGGGCGGTTTCGAAGCTGCCGTGGCTTTCTTCAAACGTTTCCACGATGTTGTCGCTTCCGGTGTCGTGTTTGGCGTACGTCCCTGCTTCCATTTGTTGCGGCGTAAACGTTAACGTGCGTTGTAGGCCCCGTCCCCCCCCGTTAATGCCGATATCAAATCTACCGACGTTGGTCCGTTCACGATTTTCTATCACCCGACCTTCCCTCGCCACCCTCCAAAAGAATAACCCGTTACGTGGAACTTCTATATTGGGCGGTGTGGGCAAGGGGTACGCTCGATTATGCCAGACTGGGCGCAACAGGGCATTGTCGTCAAGATCCCGGGTCTCACCGGCGAATGGGGGGAGTGCCAGGCGCTAACAATTCTCCCATCCACGAGGGTCCGACTCACGTATTATGATACCCCCGGGAAGCAAAGTCAGATAAGGGGAGGGGCCTCTCATCGTTCCCGGGTTACGCACGAACTTGTTTTTCCACCCGACCCGCGGGAATCGTCTATCACTGTTCATTACCTGTAGTTTGTTGCATTCAGTTGCATTCATGTCGAACAAATTTATTCAACTCGTCTGTTTGCTGCGCTTCAACCACGGCCGGGCGATCAGAATTCGGTAGGCATGAAATTGCGACTGAGGTATGCATAATGTTGTAATTGTGAACATCGAGTCGGCTTTGTAATCGGAGTATGCAGCCCTTCCTGGGATTCTTCCTCGAAGGAATGCCAAATCAAGAGAGGTCAGGGTTTGGGCAGAAGATTAGAGGCCTGAATACGTTCTGGAAGACCTGCCCTGTGGTTACAGGGAAGTTGAGTCCGCTACCGCATAGTGAATGCTGAATTGAGATGAGAATACTAATGAGGTGGGCCTGACACAGATGGCGCTAGCAAAATCTGGTGAATGTTGGAGGAGGGCAGACTTCGGGACGAGTATGCAGATTCGACGTTCAGCTTGAGTTAGATGGTCCATAAATTCCGCCATCTGGGAGTCCGGCCGCGGTATGGGACTAGCAATTGATTCTTGTAAGCAGTTGCATGCGTAGCTTGATAGCGCTACTGGAATTGAGTTCACACGCAATCCCGACCCCGCAATCTACGTACATATGCAATCCATCACATACGTACGCCAGCTCCTGCCAACATATTTCGTGACATCCCAGTCGCCGTATCAAACCCGCATCACCCTCTTTATAAAATTACGCTTTCCTGTCCGTCCGTCCGAAGCCTTATAAACTGCCCCGGGGGTGTACGATGCAGCAAATATGTCCGGAGGTGTCACATAGTCTATCCTGACAGACCTACAGGCTACAGTCGCGACTTGGTCGCGACAGTCGCAGCGCATTTGCCTTTCCTTTTTGGAAATTGTCATCAATTCAAGTTCCTGTTCTTTTCCACCTCTAGACTGCTGGTCTCGTTCTCCTGGCTCTCTTGAGCACAGCTATCTGCGCGCCTCTGGAAGTAATCACGACGCGGCTGGCTTTGCAACGTAACTACGGCGCCCCGGCTTTCGTCGACGACCCGACGGCTCTGAACAGAATCTGCAGCAGCAACTCCCGTTGCGCGACCTGCTCCTATAGTCACTCCGCCCGCGGTTGAGGTGCCGGCTTCGGAAACACAGGCCCCAAATTGAAACAGCGGTCGAACCCGAACCATTATCGGAAAAGGTCGATTACCTCGTGGAAAAACCCGTCAACAGCATCAGCGGCAACACCTGCCGCTACCACTGACATGGAGCGTGGACAACTTGCCGTTGACTCTGATGATGTTGTTGTCCAGGAGGAGGATATATTATATGTTGTCTTCACGACCCCTTCAACTCCATTAACGGTCATTTGCAGTTTGCGCAGTGAAAATGAGCCCTCGTTGATTGTGCCAAGAAGATTGTCGCGGAGGAGGGATGGCCGGTTACTTTTTTGGGAAGCCTCCCACGATTGTGAACGTGTTGCACTCATTCAATTCGGGCGGAGGACGCTGCAGCAGCTGTTGCAGTGATACTGATACCCTCGAGGCACACACCCCGTCCGTTTAGTTCTCGGACAGCCAATCGGAAGCATACCCCCGGAACCGGCGAAGTAGAACCGGATGCTATTCCATTTAGATATAATTATATGTTTTGTTCCAAAAATCAGAGGATCTTGGCAACTTCGGCATCGATGGCCTCGGGAGTTGTCGTCGACGCCCAACGGTGCACAACGACACCCTCCTTGTTAATGAGGAATTTCTCGAAATTCCACTATCGCACCTTCGGTCAGAATTTCGAAACACAGAAAGGTTATGAATTCACAGACCTTGATTCGTGCGAGGCCCAAACATGCCTGACTTCTCAGACTTTAACCATTTGTAAACCTCGTTGGTTTTATCGCCGTTGACCTCCGATTTCTTCACGAGCGGGAAGGTTACACCGTGGTTGACCTCACAGAAGGTCGCGATCTCCTCGTCGTTGCCCGGTTCCTGGCCACCGAACTATCGAGACGTGTTATTAGGCGAAATAACACCAGATAGATGGGACGTACCCTGGTTGCACGGGAATCCAATAATTGTGAAATCCCTGTCCTTGTACTTCTCGTACAGTGCTTGCAGACCTAAACGATGGTCAAGGTATTGTCGTGGGGCGGTACTCATGAGCGCACCTTTGTACTGCGGTGTGAAACCACTGAAAACGGACGCTATGAGACAGATACCGCAAGGTTCAGGAGTCGTACCAAGCAGAAGCAACGTTGACGATCAGGACGGTCTTGCCCTTGAACTCTGAGAAGTCAAGGATTGAGTCGTCCTTTTTCGTGGCCTTGAGAGTATAGAACGTGGACATGGTGGTAGTTGCGAAGGAGCGAGGGAAAGATCGGGTAAAGATAGACTGAGGGAAAGGATGACAAGCAGAGATAGACCGGGTAGCTGATCTTAAGAGCATGGTGACATTTGATTTCTGGGTCGCGATTGATCATCCGAGTCACAGCACGTGTCGGCCATGTCGGGATTACAAATGGCATCACACCATCTTCAGATAGGGGTCTTCAGGAATCTTTGCCAGTTGTGGTGGAGTGAGCGCTTGAGTAGGCGCGATTTTCAGATAGGATTCAATTCAGCAAGTCCTTGTCTAGTTAGAGTTTTGAAACGGCGACTATATCTGCGGTGGAGTGGCCGCACGAGAAAGGACTGCAGTGTTCGTAACAACGAAGAGTATCTTGCAGGCTTCTGCGACAAAACAGCATGGAATGCGTGCATTCCTAACCTGCTGCGATGTCAAGCGGGGACGAAAAAAAGTATACGGAAATACGCACCAAGTAACAGCGGTCTTCTGTATTTCAGATTTTCCGCCAGGGCTTTGGCAAATTGGGTGGAAGACTTGTTCCGAATCGCCGCTAAGCAATAGCTGATCATTTGCTGGACAACGTCTTCGGGGCACATTAGTATCTTGGTCGAGAAGAGGCAGGAGATACTCACCTTGAAGAAAGGACGCGTGTTTATTGGTGTCTAGACCCCAATCTCGGATATAGCCATTCATCTTCAGTGCAGAGAGAAGGAAATTCTGGTAGATGTTCAGATACACGACGTGTAACGAGTTCAGATTGGAATCGTTGAAGATGATGTGACTTCGGGCCTTCGCGAGTCTGCAAAGATTCAGTCAGCCCAAAGGAGGGTCGGTGGCTTCTGCGAGACGGACTGTAGCATTTTGTGTTTGAAGGCAGCTCCAGGTCGCCGTCCTCGACTAACAGTCAAGGTGTTATTCAGATCTGAAGGTGAAAAGTTAGGCCTTCGCGCGAGACTGAAGAAGGAACTGCAAGCACCGTTTCCGTAATACCTGCTATATTCAACCGACACAGAAAGATCTCGTGCGTCGATTACATATCCACACCACGGGAAACCTGGTCAAAGATATTAGTCGGACAATTAGAAAGCGAAAGAAGATGCAATTTACCTCGTTCATGTGGAATAGAATTCAGTTGCTCGTCGAAATCAAAATTGGTGAGGGTCTTGTCCGTCGAGATGAAGCAACCGTACTCGTCATGACCTAGACCGATCTTAACAGGCTTCCCCAGCGTCATGGAGCACATACCCTTATTCATCATGCTCAGGAATCCTCTCGCCTGCGAGAGGCTGGTGGTGATGAACATGTAATCGTCCGTTTGCCTCAAGAGAACCTGTAGAGACAGTGAGACCGCCGTACAGATACCACGGGCGAAGACCGACACTATTCGGGTCGTCCATGAATTTCCCGAACCGCTTTTCAAGATCCCCCGTAAAAAAAGGAGCAGAGAATACTCGAAAGCACAGAACCCTGCGGGATCCCGATCGTTTGCCGATAGTAGTCTTCACCGATCTAAACAGAAAAACCTTGAGTTATTTTTGGCGCCGCCTAAAGCTTAGTTCACCTTCACAATGTTCTCTGTTATGTGCTCTTCGAGAAGATGGAGAATGTTCTCTTTTTCTGATCGGGAATACTTGACCTGGATAAAGCACGGTGATTCAAACGAAGATGACGAAGAGGAAGTCTCAAAACACCTACCTGGTCGACAAAGATTGTATGGTGCAAAACCTTGGCGAGATCTGTCGCGACTTTCAAAAAGTGGGGATGGTCATCTTCGTCGCCGTCAGCTTTCCGAATGAAAAAAATCGAACGGACATTTTACCGTCTGGAATCGCTTGCTGAACGTAATTTCGCTTAACATTTCCTGCCTCGGACGCCACCTTTCCGTATCGCTGGATCATATAGAAATCCTGGGACAGTCCAATAAGACGCGGTCTTTTCCAAGCACTGCAAGACTGTACCTCTGAAATAAGCTCGCGTAAGATCTCGAGCAGCTTTTGCTGCGGGATCGTATCAAAGCAAGCCTGCACATCAACTTTAACAAAATATAGCTTCGGCCTTGGGGCAGAATCAGCTCAATCAACCGTGGAAACAAGCCCGAAAGTCGCACAGATTTCCCGCATTGTCACGGGGTAGCCGCGCCTTGAACTGCTTTAACCGACGTATACGTCGTTGGTGCTAAACACCGACGCGCCCAAGAGCTGTGGGCGGGTGTCCTGGTGATGAAGGTCGGCGGGCAGATTGAATAGCACCTGTCACACTCACCCGTTCGTAAGTGAGAATCTTCAATGCAGCTTGAAGGATCTGATTGATGGATTGACCCTAACAAAATGCTCAACAGCATCTCTTACGCCAGAGGAGCCACCTACATTCTGCGCCGACCCTTTGCGCTTTAAATTAGCAATGGGCCTAACCCGGTCTCTTTCGGCAGCAGTCGAATGAACGAATAGCCCAATTTGCGCTGGAGGAGAACTTGTTTGGCCTCGGCCTTGCAATGGGACCATCAGAAACCATATTAAAACGAGATCCAAACAATTACATCTGATATCTTCTCGAATGTAGCCCTCGTCAAACGTTCGATTAAAGGCGCACAGAGAAACTCCCAGTCGTCCTGGCGAAAGTAGAGGACATGATTCCGAAGGGCGGACGATTCTGTAACGTAGAATGTAGTCTTTCAATCGGGGACGTGAGCACATGAAACGGGGAGCAGGGCACGCGCAAATGGAACAGACCTTCAGTAGCGGCAGGAGGAAGGCATCGAAGTACCAGAATAAAAAGTCTTCCAGAAGCTCTCGGCGCTTCAACGCGTCGGAAACAGAAACCCTCGTCTGCCCTGCACCCGTCCCTGGTGGCATCAGCCATTCGCAGGCAGACGTGCTGAAGCCCTGTACGATGTGATGCAGCGACAAGCTCTCATACCGGCGGCACGAAATGAACTTCTTAACATCTGCCGTATTCGGCATAAATGCGGGAGTCATTAGATGAATGACTGGGCTCACGGCGAAGAACTTGTTTAAATTGGTTTCTGAACCCCAAAATACTTTGGGGATCACGGCCTTCGTGATCAATACCGCATATCGATACACCTAGTAGGCGCGTCAGCCTCGATCCGCGCGCGCAACGAACACGCTGGCACCTCAATATGGCTACACGAATACTCCACAAAGCGCGGTTTCGTCTGTGCGTGCAACGCCGCCTGCGTAAGCCCCGCAGGTAAAACGAATTCCCCTCAGAATCAAGCGAGATGTCGGTCAGCGATTTCTGCGTGCGATGGGGCCGAGGATGTGTGTTCTGAAATAAGTTCCTGTGTAATATCACGGCGGTGAGAACACGTCGGATTTTTGTTCGACAGAAACGCATGAAACGAACACCCCACAAGGATACCACTACTATCTACGTCCTCCCGCTGGAGCGCTTTGACCTAATGGAAAGAGATCGACGTGATTTGACGCGGCGGAGAGGCAAACGGAGATGGTACCTTTGATGGACAGGCGTAGTCGCGTAGGGGTTTGTACCCGCATTTCCCATGCCGCCAAAGCAGCTTCTCTACAACGGAATCACTTCTTTCAATCTTTTCGGAGTTTTGCATGGCCCCTATTTTGTACTTTGGTTACGAGCATATTCAACGTCTCTGCCAGACAAAAAACGTACTTTGATGTCCTGCTCTCTGTCGTCGAAGCTGGGGATCTTGAAGGCCTCATACTTGGACGTCTGGAACTTGAATGCACTGGCGAGGCCGTACTGCCGCGCAAATACGTATTTCGCGAGATGGCGCGCGTGCGCCATTTGCTCCCGCGGGTCTGGGTCTACGTACGGCTCAGGCACCTTAGGCCTCGGCCGGGGCGGGTTCAAGCGGTTGAGGATATCTGAAAAAAACAACCATGCAACCATGTGAAAAAAACCGACGGGGAGTACAAGAGGATCATTACGTTTCGGAGGCAGACCAACGGCGATCTCTTTCGAGTGCCATTGGAGCATCGCGCGTCCGTAGAACAGCCGCGCGCGGACCAGGAGAACTTTCGCGGGAGGGATCCTGGAATTTAGAAATTAGATGAGAGGCAATCCGCGGAGGTTGAAGGAATAAGCAGATGTACTCGTGCGTTTTGGTCCCAGGGGCAGCCGCAGACGAAAATCCAGCATTAGTCAATTTTGCTCGCTTGGCAGGTCCGCGGACGCCGTCCTCAGAAAACGGGAGCGGCCGCTTCGAGGGCCGCTTAGGCGGTGGGTCCGCAGTAAAAAGCTGGAAACTGTCGAGGTGGATGTAAACAATGGGTTCACCGACGAGCTGGCAGAGGCAATCGTTCGGCAACGCGACAAAGAGACTCGTGTCGGTGAGGAGATGCATCATCACGTCCGTACCGATTCTGGGTGGCAGGAAAATGAACTCGATTTTCGTGATCATTGGGCGCACATACCGCAGCAGAAGCGCCTCCCATTCGGGTGCTTGGAGGGCGGTGACGTTGGTATTGACATTGGAATTGAAGAGAACTGTGCTAGTATTTCTTTGCTGTTTTCTGGTTGTCCTGTACACGCGAAATGGGCGGTCAATGTTTGTGGGTTACAGGTACGCGACGTACAAGGAGATACCCAGCCGTAATAACATTCTGCCGCGAGGTTTTCACCGCGGCTCTGAGCAGTTTTTCTATCGCTCTCTCGATTACCTGTTGCGTCGTTCAGCGGTGCCACTTTCCTCCAGTACAACAACGAACTTCGCGCATGTCAGACATAGGGGGCGCATAAAGAAAACGTCGGGGGGCTTCCTTCTGCGATCTCAATCCAACGACGGTCGTGCTGAGCAAATTCGCATACGCGACCGAGTCTCCGTCCGCAGCCGCGATAGGTGCCGGCACCTCGTCCAGTATTTCATCCAGATAGGACCCCAAATCCTTGACGGTTGCATAATATTTTTGCAGCAGTTTTGACGTGAGGCGCGGTTTGGTCGTGTACATGGTGGCAACGTGCAGACGGCGCGACGCGCCGTCCGAATTCGGAATTGGATGAGCGGGCGACTTCGCTTGTTGTTCGCTTGAGTTGATTAGCAAACGCGGTCACGAGGTCCCATTGGGGCACGCCGCAATCTGTGGCGTACCAACTTGAACCCGTGTGCTACTCAGTTGGGATAGAGTCGGAGGTGCTTTCGCGGGTGACTTATGTGGCGGCTTCTGAGACTAAGAGGATGCTTAAAGTCTATCAGAGCGGGAAATCATTTTTTTTTCGATCTGGAACCCGACAGATCTGTTCGTCTAAGTAACGAATTCCGTCGAGCTAAAAGCTTCAAGTAGATACGCCGCACCAAAGGCTTGATTTTTGAGACGGGGCACGTCGGCGTCCGTGGACGGAGTCCGACGATGGTCGTCCCAGGCTTGACGGAATAGGGTTCTCTGCGGAGGAAGAAAAATAGACATTGGGATTGACAATGTCCAAATTTTGCGTTGTGGTTGTCCATCAGGCTGACGGTGGAGATCTCCTTGCGACCGGAGAGGTTCGGGAATTAACTCGAGAAACCCCCCCGAACATAGAAGGAGTGGTCCAACAGTTCCAGAATGTCAGGGAAAAAGCTAAGCGTCAACGCTGGCATGACTCAAGGAAATATGGTTTCCATAACGAGTCTCGGATAAGTCCTCGTCGCCTGGGGTGGAAAAAAAATGGGTCCAGATGCTACTGGCAGTTCCTGTCCCTGGATGTTAATTGGATGTTAGCAGTTTTTTTCCATCAGAAACAACGTCCAGTAAGCGAATCGAAGTGGTGAACGGGACGGTGATGGATAATGAAGAGATGGCTTGTTGTGTGGAAGCCCGGTGTGACGGATATATTCCATCTGTGACGCGGTGTCACGGCAAAGGACACGAGGCAGTACACGAGGCAAGGCTGAGAACGCGTTGGGGATTGGGGAATGGCAGGGGAGGGTATAAGAGGACAGCATACAAGTGAGATGTGAGCAGAGAGAGAGTACAAGGTGGCTGACTTGTGGCTGACGGAGGTAAATGGGGCTGAAACCAGTTGAAATTTCGGGGCAGATCCATCACGATCTTACGCGCGCGGAGTTTGAATTGAGAGGGTTTACTTCCTCCCTCATACGCGTCAATATCGTATAACCCCACCACTAACACGCCCCCTTCTTCGCTCAAACTATTCCTTCGTTCTCTCTTTCATAACCTATGCAGCCCAGACGGACTTCAAACGGTCTCACCCCGCTCTCCATTGTCCTCCCCACCCCCAGCTCCCCCGCCGCAGGTCTTCTCTCTTGTCCCTGGTTACCTCGCCGCGTACACCCCGGACAAACGGCTCACCCACACTGCTCTTCTATCGTTTTTTTCCGTGAACAGAAAGAGCACCGACAGCTGGAACAGCTCAAACCAAGACCTCGACGACCTAGACTATGACTGGAAGCCAGACCAGATTCTCCTGTTAAGAAGGGTCTGTCTCCTTTTTTCGCGTCTTTCTGTGCTCATTGGATGTCTAGACGCTCGATGCCCTCCCCCCGCACCTCATGACGCCTTTCAATGGTCCCATTCCACCATCCAATCTGCTCGACAAGATTGCCCGTGGTGTGACCCCAGGCAAAAGGAGAGGATTGGCCCCATTCTCTGCGTGCAACTCGCGTCAAGCTCATCGAGCTCGCCCGCACCATCGCAGAAGAGGACAGCAAGCCCAAGAAGACCATCCCGAGGAAAGCGCAATGGACTGCTCCGAGTCATATTTTGCAGAGGCCCGACGTCCTCCAGCAGACCACCAACATTGGCATGGGCAAGATGGGTCTCGGTCCCAGGCGGCCGTTGTACGACAGTCCAGTATGGACTTTCTCGATACCTCGGACCCTCTCGATTCTGATACCATCAATCGGTGAGTCGATCCCCCTCTTGGGCATTCCCCATTGCTTACTTCCGTTCTATTCCCCAGCCCTTTCGACGCGTCTCCAGAAGGCCGACCGATTTATCCCCAATGCATCCTCTCATCCCTATTCCCGAAGCCAAATGCAGCGTCGATCTTCTTCTCCTCCCAGGCCCAGTCACGTACCTTCGTTGATAAGAGAGTCGACTCCGAGCTCATCCACTCTTTCCTCCACGCTCGCGTCCATCCCTCCTACGGGCCGTATCCTCCGCCGCTCTGCCTCCACCATCTCTTCTTCGACCACTTCCAACTCGAGGATGAGCCTTAGTAGCGCCGGGGGACTCCCACCCATTGCCGCTGATCCCCGCGTCCAGCGCGTTAGGCGCTCGGAGTCATTCTGTGGTCCTTCAATGCCAACATCTCGCCAGCCCGTCAAGCGCGCCCCGTCCTATGGTGCACTTGCACAGGAGGCTCGCGACAAGATGCCCGGAGACGACATTACCGCTCCCTACCCGTCGTCTGACGAGAAGAGAAATTCCGGTCGCGTCGCGCCAAGAAGGCGAGGGTGAGGAGCCCCAGCATCAGCTCTCCTCCGCCTCTTTCGCCCTCGCCCGAGGCCTCCCCTATTTCATCGGCAACGCGGTCGCCCAGTTCTTCCAGGGACACACCCAAGGCCGTGTCCCCCGAGGCGCCCGGGCCTGTGAAGAGGACTACCAGGAAAAAGGCTAGCACCAGAGCATCCGAGCCGCAGTCCGTCACCGATCTGTCCACCAAGCTCAGTCGTGAGCGTCCCAAGGGGATGAATATCAAACGGAACCCGAGCATGTTCGGCGCCGAGCTCCCTCGGTTGTCTGCATCAGCGCAACAGCCGGGGACACGGTCACGACCCCGCTGGTCCTCTCGTCCGCGGCTCCGCTCCTCGTACCCCAGGCCATGGAGAAGGTGAAGACGCTCAGGAGGGTCCGGAGATTGCCCCCCGCCCGGAGGATCTCGTTTGGGAGCCTCATCGCCCCGTCGGCGAGGACGGCCACGAGGCCGACATGGAGGAATGCGAGGACGAGCGCAGCCTCGGGAGCGCATTTCAGCTGCGGTAGTGACCGACACCTGCATTTCAAGATTTTAGCGGAGGAAGTACTACTAATTACCCTTCCGACGGAGGAAGGAGTGTGCTTGTGCAACAGTGTATATTCGTGTATCACCACCACCACCACTATCCCCTAGACGCTCCCATTGCGTCTTGTCATCACCAGAACTCAACAAACCCCGGACTTTCAACGCCTACTGTTTCTACTAGTCAAAACCTCATCTCCACTCCTGCGACAACCGCCCCACACTCACTCAACCATTCGCGCTTCCTCTCGCATCTTCCGCTGGATCTATATCCACGGCTTTGCCTGCCCATACACTCATTATTCCCGTCTCATTCTTCGCCACCTCACCATTTCTGTACTACCAATGTTTTGCGTCTCATCTCGTCTCATCTCATCAATTTCGTTCCAATCTATATCAACATATCACTGCCCCCCCATCCCCACCCCCACCATCCAACTCCATTCCATATCGCATAGCGCTCTAACCGCGCCTTCTCACCACCTCCGTGGACTTTCGATGGTTGGCCGGTCTTCGTGCACGCGCGCGCCCTTCCGGCGTGTTGTGTATCTAGGCAGGCGTCCGGCCGTCGCCCCACACCACACATTCCTTCGATTCAATTCGATTTTCCCCCTTCCCCTTCCCACCATCAGGTGCATGAAAAATACTCGTGCCCTTCCCCTTCCTCATCCCTCATCCCATCCCTTCCCCTACTTCTCTCTTCAGTCCTTCTATCTCTACCTGCATTTTTATCGTCCGCGGATCGGCCCGCCTAGCGAGCCTGTACCACCACCCGCCCCACCCAAAAAAAAATGTCGTAATAACACCCACGCCCAGCACCGCGTCGAATTTCGTTCTGGCCCACCCCCACCCCTCCATCCCATCTGTTCTTATACTTACATTAATTATAGAGATCCACTGGCCTGCGTCTTGTTCTCGTTCTTGTCCCATATCTACCTACTGCATCTACTTACCTAGTTTCCTCTCCTACGCAGTGCGAATTCGATTCGATTTGCTGGTCCGGCGCGGTTATTGTCCTCGTGCTCCCGCTCAAGTTGGCGTAATTCAACGGCTACGGGGACGACGGACGACGAACGACGGCGACCATACAGTACTACATGGATTAGCGACTGAATATAATAAATATCAAATGCTCAAACCACGCTTGCTGTTTTGGATGCTGAGATGCCGCTTTGAAGATCCGCCCTTGCCTCGAGGCTTTGCGGATTGATGCGGAATTGTATTGGTTCGATGTCTGCAGTTTTTTTTTGAAATAGGTGTACAAGACCTTGCGCTGCCCTGCGTGTGGTAAGATGGCGGGGACTTATCATTGCAGATGCGTGATGATCAGGTCTGTGCAAGTCAGTAATCGAGGATGGACACTGGATTCATCTGTCCATCCGTCAATCCGAATAGTCCAGGATCGCAAATGAGACAGACAGGCAGGCTATAGCGGAGACCATCTGTCATTGACGAGACCTGACGATACGCCTCGGTGCGATTGGCCGAACATGGATGATGGAGGGCGCTTGGGGGTGCAGTTCAGGGCTGGGTTGTATTGAGCGTTCCGGTTGGAAAGGAACCAAGGTAACCGCAGCGGATTTCCGGCGGCGATGTATCACAGATATCCCACAGTGGTGTGCACGGACTCGCACGCAGAGCGAGTCATTCAGAAACCCCGAATAACGGATGCGATCTAGTTCATTAGATATTTTATTCAGGCACCGAGAGGACGCGCTATCACAGGATGATACTCTCGCGATACAATCCCGCTTTTCTGTAAGAGGCTTAGCGGTGCGGGAATGTGATGCAGACCGGGGAACATACAGTATTCCCCGCACTGGTTCATACTAATCATGCTGCGGGAAACGTCGGTGGGCTCTCTGGCGGTCCATGGATCGCGTGCTCGAGCAGCACCTCGTCGCGCTTCTGTATCAATGCGCGCTTGATTCGCAGCTCCGCCTCCTTCTCCGCCAGCACGCTCTGCATGTACACCGTCGCCTGCCACCAGTAGTACCCCCGCCCCCGCAAAGGCCACGGTGCACGCTGCGTGCCCGGCCGGGTCTGCAACGGCGGCTCAGTCGGTAGAAGTTGGAAAGAGTGGTACGAGCGTACTTGACATCATTGGCTTCCGCAGTATGCCCAGTTTGCCAGAATCGAGCTGTGAGGCCGAATACGGCGCCGCGACGACGTGTCCGACGAGACCCATAGTGAAGGACGGAGGATAATTGTTAGATGTTTCTGTGGCTCGAGAGTTCTTGAGCACGTGCACGCACACAGCCCCAGAACAGAAGATTGCGCGCCCAACAGCTCTCTGCTCTTGACTCTATCTGCGACGCGTTTTATCCCCTGCAGAACCGATACTACGATGGCCGACTTCCAGACTACCGCAGAGAAAGTAGCTATCGCGAAGGAGACGAAAGAGGCCGCAGACAAGGCGTTCAAGGAGGGTAAAATCACCAGAAGGTGAGCACGCCACGCTTGCAATTCCCTGTTGACTTTCGTTAAATTAAGGTTTGGATCTCTAGCGCTCATGGCATATCATCGGGTAAATATTCCTGAATTCCGTTGCTCGGCGTATTGAACGCGTCCAAGGCTTTGATGTACCTCCTCGGGTTGGACAAGTAAGATCGTGTCGATATCTACGTCTAGTGGCCTTACCCATTCGGTTTAGGAATGCGCTGCAGAGCATGGGAATGGGCTCCCCAGCGCCGCCACCAACAGCTTCGTCCTCATCGACACCGGCAGATGCCAAAGCGAAGGAGAAGACCGAGGTCCTTGTTTATCGACTCTTCCCGGTTCATCACTGATCTCGTTCTGCGCGTAGGTCGATGATATTGTAGAGAAGATCTACGCAAACATGTCGGCATGCCATCTGAAGAACAAGAACTGGAAACGCGCACAGGAAACGGCAGACAAGGTCGGTTCGCCACTCTGTTGCTCGAGCTGGGTGTCAACGCCTCAGATAGGCTCTGGCCAAAAACGAGAACAACTACAAGGCCATGTTCCGAAAAGCCAAAGCTCTATCAGAGCAGGGCTATTTCGAGCGCGCAGTGAAACTACTCGAAGATCTGAAATCGAAAAGCCCAGCAGGTACTTCTTCGCCCGCTTTTGGTGGACTTTGCGACTTATTCGTTTCTCAGACGCTGCTTTGGCTGAAGCCGAGCTCGTAAGACTGCGCGCGATCGACAAGGAACGCGAACGTGTAAACAACAAAAAGCTCAAGGGTACGCGAGCCGACCCCCGTCTTTCTATTCTGTGCTCACCAAACCCAGGCTTTTGAACAAGGCCGAGAAGAAGACTGACGACAAAACCGAAGAGGTGGTTGGACAGATCCAATCTGCTACCATCGAAGAGGTGAACGACGACGGCACACCCGTTGCATCGACTTCGTCTGCTTGATTGCCGCTTTCTTACTGTGCTCCATCTCTTTCCGATCTATCGCTTTTCTTGAATCTGTGGCCATTGAGGTCATCATCACTATTGTTGTATCTATAAATCACAAAGTCTATCGAGAACGTGTCCATTGTGTTCGAACAATCCAAGCTATATATTCAACCTCGAAACCAGCCTGGTATAGTGTGTCAACCGCATGGGAGTAGTATGTTCGTTGAGCAAGGAAGCATCGGAAGCCCAAAAATTTCGGAACGAAGAAAGCTCGTCAACTAGAACGTATCCAGATCTCACTGCGCGCGCGGAGCGGCAGATTACTGAAGTCGAATAACGGCCTCTGGGAACATTTTCTGGACTGCGAGCGGCAGCGGCCCTGCTTCGGCGCCGGTTTCTTGGATATCTTGTTAGCCAGCTTTCTCCGCGAAACAAGTTGGCTGCGCAGGATGTTTTCCTTCTCTAGTGTGCTGCAGGACGCGAAGATACTGGGGGAAGGCTTTGTGGGTTGTTGGGGCAGAGTCGTTTGAGGGGGGATAGCAGGCGCAGTGTGTGGTTTCTCTAGTGTGCAGCAGGGCGCGGAAATAGTAGGTGTTGGTTGGAACGAGGGTTGAGAGGGAATAGGAGGAGCACATAGTGGAGTCAACCGTTGTTCGAGGCGGCGCAGGAGAGCGAGAGACTTGAAAACTGTGCAACATTGTGGAAAAGGAACGGGATGAGCGAGGAATACGCATACTGAGAGGGCCACCAGGAAGGCCGAAATGCGGGATCTTCTTCGGAGTGCAACCCGCAACAGCCTCTGGAAAGCAGCACTGGTTCTGCTCCCTAAGAAATTGCGAACCGCGTGCCATGCTTGGCTGGTCAGATTTATGCGAAACGACTTATCACTGGCAACGTACTATGTGGTGTAGGCTTGATCAGCCACGATGAACAGAGCGCCAAAATGTTTCCAAAACCAAGAGAGAAATGTTTTAGAACCAGCGGTTTTCAGCAGCACAGCGCATAGAAGGACGAAGGCATCAGCGGCGATATGGTCTTCGAGGACGTTGAACGGATCTTCGTCGGCAGCGTAGACTCTGGTTTTGATGAGGAGCTGTGTGTAGATATTGGGATGGAGGATACAGCGAGTTATTATCTGTCGGTTCGCAAGGCGAGTTTGGGTGCGAGGTCGACAAGAAGGCGAGGGGCGAGTTACCTCGAAGAACTTGGGCCCTCGGGATGGGATGACGGAAAGCGCGTGATGAAACAGGCTGGAGTACAGAACCCAGTTTCCCAGAGCTCGGAGTTGCTCTAGTTGTCCTTCTGACGAAGCCAGCGTTTCGGTCCAGATGGCGGGTGATATCATCTCGCCAGATATGTCGAGTTGCAAGCTCTTGTTGGACACGCTGTGGTGAAGAATAGCAATCAAAGCGGGATCTAAAGCAGCCATAGTGATAGTGTGCGCTGAGGGCGAGGACGGAGGGATCGCGTTGGGAGGCGTGGTGGTAGGAAGCAAAGATCAAGTGACCGTGACGCGACGATTCTTTTGAATTCTTCCTTCACCCTCGTTCAAGGTTGTGAAGTCTTGGGCGCTATACACTGACTCTATGAACAAACCTTGGACCTGTGGAACGCAAGCATTTGTCATTGAAAATGCGCATATCTTGGATGGTGGTGGAAACTCTTCGCCGACCGCAACTGCCTGTGCAATGCTCCTAGACGCTCCCGTTGTTCCTTTACTTCCCCGACCTCTGATTCTTCCACCAAAGAACTCCACTCCTCCCGCTTTCTACATTGCGGATGCAGGACTCAAAGGAGCTGGCTTGTTCGCTGCTGAAGACATCCCTGCGGGAGCGATAATCTTGGTTGATCGGCCCATTGCCGTTGTACCATCTAATGTGAACGCTCCCTGGAAAAGAGAAGCATTCGATGCACTTCTACCACGGATCTCCCAAATCTCCCGTGAGACTCTTTTGGCTTTGGCGAACTGCAAGCCTCTGTCTGAGTGCCCTGTCGTCGAAGGCATTGCCTTGACGAACGCGACTGGGATATATCTGTCCGCTCCGCCCTCGGTAGCTCCGCAGGAGTACGGCGGCGTATTCCCTCTTGTATGCCGTGCAAATCACAGGTCTCGGATCCCTCTGCATTCCCCCCTGCACCGGCATTGACCCCCTCTCGGTAGCTGCGGCCTCAACATCGCGGTCAAGTGGGACCTTCCCTCGTTCTCTGTCTCCATGTATGCGCTTAGGCCTTTCCGCGCGGGTGAAGAAATCTACAACCAATACGTCGACGTGCTCGCCCCCCGGGCCGAGCGGCGCGCCCATCTCGCGCGTTACGGCTTCGTATGCATGTGCTCACACTGCGATCTCCCTGACGAGGAAGCCGTTACACGCAGCGACGCCGCGCGCGCTGAGCTGCGTGACTGGCACCAGCTGCACCCACGCTTTCTGCCGTGGTCGACAGATATGTGCCGCGCCGACGACGCGATCATCGTGTCCAATCTCCGTGCGCTGGCTCTCATCGAGCAGGAGGGCCTGCACGGAATGCGGGTGCCCTTTATTGAGGAGATCGCGCTAAGCTACGCGGTCCTTGGAGACGAGCCACGCTTTCGAGAGTGGGCCCAGCAGGTCGTTGATTTCTGTGCTGGCCAAGACTCAGAGCGCGCCATCAAGTTTGCGGGGTGGATTGCGCATCCGCGCTCATATAAACAGTGGGGATGGCGAGCGAAACAGCGACAGCGTGAGTGCTCCTTTTTCCTTCTCTGAGTTCTAACTTGAAGCTTAGTCCTAGACAAACGAAAGGAGCCTACCGACGTAGATATTTCCATCCCTTGGTAACTTAAAGTACAATAATCTAGGATGTACAACGCCCGTTTAACTCCAGTAGCCCAAGGTCAGTCACGTCTTCTAGCGTAATTTTCTACCTTCATATCGCAACCATTTTATGGTTATTTTAGATCCTGGACACAAATTCTAGATGATTATTTTGAGCGGGTTGTTTACGAAACGATGAGCACCATGTTCACATCCTCCTGCAACCTAACTGTAGAAGTTTTGTAATTTTTCCAAAAGAAAACAAAGTACGCAGTGAACCTCGGTGGCCTGGCTTGCCGCCCCAACTCGAGAGACTTGTCAGGGTCTCGGAGGGTACCAAAAAAGGCAGGTGGCGTAAGCGAACTTTTTTTATACTTTGGCATTTGCTGCCACCTCGAGCTCGCACAAGCTTCTGAACTCCTGGGCCGCTTGTGGACGCCCTACACTTGAACACGATTCCATGGGAGGCTGCGACGACAGTATCACAACATCTTGGGCTTGTGGAACACAAGCATTTCGCATTCAAAATGCACCCATCTCAGACAGTGGGGGTTCTTCGGCGACTGTTACCGCCTGCGCAATGCTTTTAGATGCCCCCGTTATCCCATTTCCGCGGGCTCTGCTACCCCCTCCACAAAAATCCACACCTCCGGCTTTCTACGTTGCAAATGCAGGCCCAAGCAAAGGCGCCGGCTTGTTTGCTGCGTGCGATATCCCTGCGGGAGGCGCCATACTCAGCGACCGCCCTGTTGCTGTGGTTCCGTCCAATGTGAACGCTCCCTGGAAAAGAGAAGCTTTCGATGCACTTCTTCCCCGGATCTCCCGAATTTCTCGTGATGCACTCTTGGCTTTGGCGAACTGCAAGCCTCTGTCTGAGTATCCTGTCGTCGAGGGCATTGCCCTGACCAACGCGATCCAGGTGCATCTGCCCGTTTCTTCCTCGGCTGCTCCGCAGGAGTACGGCGGCGTGTTCCCTAACGTAAGCCGCGCAAACCATAGGTTCAGTGTCGTCTCATTACAATCGTGCCATCGCCGCCATTGACCCGCACCCCTCGGCAGCTGCGGCCTGAACACCGCGGTCAAGTGGGACCTCTCCTCGTTCTCCGTCACCTTGTACGCCCTCCGCCCTGTTCGCGCCGGCGAAGAGATCCATATTCAATATGTTGGCGTGTTCGCCCCTCGTGCCGAACGCCGCGCCCAACTCGCGCGCTACGGCTTCGAATGCATGTGCCCACACTGCGATCTCCCCGACGAGGCTGCCGTTGCGCGCAGCGACGCTGCACGCGCTGAACTGCGCGACTGGCGCCATCTCACCCACGCTTTCTGCCCTGGTCAAGGGACATGTGCCGCGCAGATGACGATATCATCGTATCTAATCTCCGTGCATTGGCCCTCGTCAAGCAGGAGGGGCTCTATGGGATGCAGGTGCCGTTCATTGAGGAGATCGCGTTGAGCTACGCGGTTCTGGGAGACGAGCTACGGTTTCGTGAGTGGGCGCAGCAAGTGGTCGACTTGTGCGCTGGACAGGATCCCGAGCGGGCCTCAAAGTTTGCGGGATGGATGGTGGAACCACAATCTTACAAAGAGTGGGGATGGAGGGCGAAACAGAGGCTTCGTAGGTGCTCGTTTCGTTGTGCATATTCAGATCTGACTTGTGAACTAGTTTTAGATAGACAAAAGCCGCCTGTCGACGTAGATATTTCCATTCCTTGGTAACTTTAGAACTAGAATCACTAGAAATTCTGCAGACAATTCATCGCTTCCCCTTCGGCGCCAACAACCGCTCAAAAAACCTGTAATCGATCGTCTCTGGGGTGCTCTTGTCCAAGATGGCAGCCAATTGCTCTGTCTTCAAGCTCATCCGCGTCGCAAGCATCGCGAAACCCGGCGAGTCGTTCCCCTCGACCGCGCGGATGTAGTTCATGGTGCTCACCATGAGCTTCAACTCCTCCGAATGGTTTTTGTCGCGCTGTGCCAACCGCAACGCCGAGATGCCCAGGATTGACGCGGCCTCAACCAGCCCTTCCTCCTCCGCCCAGTGCATCATCTCCTTTACGCGTACAAGCGACGCACCCTCGGGGAACCTCTCGCCCCTTCTTCATACTCGCGAAGTAATCCATCATCGCTTCCCGTCGCGCATCGCTCCTGCCGGCCTGCTCCTGCGGCAAACAGCACGTTTTGCACTCGCACACAAACCGAAACTTCGCCTCCAAGTTCTCCCTTCTCACCGCCCTCTTCGCCGTCAACTCCGTGTACCCAATTGTGATCTCCTCCCCCTCCGCGATGCCCCGCACGGCGAACAGCTGTCCGCAGAAGCTCTCCATGCAGAACGTGTAATGCGCGTTCGGCGTGCAGTCGTGGTTGGCGCGGCACAGGTGCGGGAAGAGCGCGGGGAAGGTGCCGGGGGCGTGCGGGATCTTTGCGGCGAGCGCGTTGGTGAGGACGACGCCCCGGGCGTGCCCGACGTCGGGCGTCTCGGGCTGCGCGTTGTGCAGCGACGCGATGGCGGCCTGCGCGGCGGGGGCGAGGCCTGCGAGCGCGGAGGTATAAAAGAAGGGCTTTTGGTCAGGGAAGACGCAGAGGTTGGGCTGCGATATGTAGACGGGGCGCTCGCGCATGATGAGTGTGCCGCGCGCGATGGGACGAGTTGCGAACATGCCCAGCCCCTTCGAGCCGCTGAGCCGAATGATAAAGGGTGGGTTGAGGAGAGGTGGACAGGGCTTTTCCAATACCTGCCAATTGGCTAGAGTTTGCACGGCGTCGAGAGAATCAATGAAAACCATGCTCGGGTTATCGGGTGGGTGATATAGAAAGTGCGGGGAGGAGTGGAGCCTGTAATCCGCGACGACGATATACGGGTCCACCGAATAAAGGCGGCATACGTCGGAGAACAAGAACCTAGGCTCTCCATGCGCGACTATTTCTTGGGATTGAGCAGGCTTAGACTCGTCAGAGGCTCTGTTCTTCTTGAGTGTAATGCGGCTGGCGTCCTTGTTCAGAAACCCGCGCTTCATCGCTTCGAAAGAACACAGTTCTGCAACACACCGTTCTGTTTGCAAGGAAGATGGAGAAAATTGTACACTCTTTTATTCCGACATCCCGAAAATTCATCTCACGCGGAGCGTATTGGGTCTGTATCGCGAGTCTAATTGAAGCAATTCGGCCAGGGTTGATTGCAGGGCACTCAGGAAGCCATCATATCCATTTGGAAATCTAAATGTCGGTTGTGAGTTACAACCAATCTAGGATCTTGTCGCAGAGCTGCCTCGTCTGGAATTACATCTGCTTCTTCCTGAATACATATCAATCTGCAGCCCAAATCAGTACCGCACTACTCCGAGAGAAGAAAACTCACTGTACATCTACATTACGCATACGGAATATAATGCACTACATTATGCACGGTCACCACAATGACATATCCACGGTGGTCGTCCAACCCCAGCGCGCAGATCCCCCGCGTGTCGAGCTGCAATTCTGGGTCATCTGGTTCCGTCCCCTGGCCGGTGCCTGCAGAGATGCGCAATTCGTGCAACGACACGGAGTGCAGCACGGGGTCGTAGCGCGCCATCATCAGCTTCGGGGCTGGGTGCAGCGGCGGCCCTTGATCATCCACCGGCGACTCGGCGGCGGGATCCGGCGGGGGGTCGATGACGAGGACGACCGCGAGCCCCGAGTTCGCGATAACGAGCAGCTCCCATGCCGTACCCGGCTGATTGCTCAGCGAGCCTGGTATGCAGATTGTCTGCGCCGGCTGCATCCGGCGGCCATCCGCCCGCTCCCGCTCCCTTCCCTCCTTGAACCCCCGGGAGCGCGAGGAAGCTGGGACGGGGGCGGGACGCGGCCAGAACGTGATCTCGAGCGAGTGCGGGACCTGGCGGCCTGCAGGAGCGGCGGTGGTAACGTTGCGCGCGACAGAGATCGTATTTCGCCCGTGGTTAGGTTCGGTGGAGAGAACGCAGTATTCGATGCGCGTAATGGACGGCGGCGCGGGGTCGGAAGAGGAGAGGGGGCCGTCGCGTGGGCGGGGGATGTGCGCGACGTGGCTGCGCTGGATGGTGTAGTCCGTCTCGGGCGACGGCTCAGAGTAGGCTAGCAGCCGCGGTGGACACGCGTATACAAACGCGTCTCCGGCCTGCGGGATGATGAAGAAGACGGTATCGCCTATCACGGTAGAACCCAGAACACGCGAAGTTGGCTTGGGGAGCCGTCAGCGACATTGCACTATAACGATGGGGAACACTGACCCGGTCAGTAATTATAACGGTCGAGAGTTTAGGGTTGAGCAGATTAAAGGACTGCACTTCGATGGTTCCGATCCCCATTGAGCGCGCGACGCCGACGACGAAAGGGGTCATAAATATCCCGGTGTACGTGTATCCGTCACTCAGTTCGCGCGTGAACACAGTTTCGAGGGCCACCACCGGATGAATCAGCGTCTTCAACACGAAGATCGACATGTCACCATCATCGTCCGCCAGTAAGCTAACGGAGAAACTCGTCGGCTCCTCGAGTGGAGAGGACATGTCCAGAATTCGATTGACAAACACTGGCGCGCTCGACTCCCCGGTCTTCACATTGGCGCATATTATCGACCCCTCTTGCAAAGAATATAGCACGATAGCGTCCGTTCCTGGCAAGCAGTACAATATGTTGTTGTGTACGCCGCAACTAAAGGTCTGTGTAGGGCCGGTGATTTGCGGCAGGGGCTGACTCCAGTTCCGCGCCAGGCGCACGCTGCGGAGGGCAAGCTGCTTTAGGTCGCTTGTGGAGCGCACGGTGAGATCGTCCATAGTAGCGCATGGGATGGGTTGTATATTACGCGTAGTACGCAGAGGTTCCAGCCAGAAACTATGCTCTTGCGAGAGAGTGTAGAAAGACTGGTTGACCTGCCGAACAGTCAGATTCGAGAAACATACACAAGGCATCTCCGATACCATGGATAGTGATATAGCATCTTGCAGGCTGAGAGAAGGAACTATCAAGAGGAGAATGTCGGCTGGCAGCACATCGAGCGAGAACATCTTGGGTACTTCAACAAGCGAGGTACGAGCTCAAGTTTGTTGAAGCGTCTGCCTAGGGGAGACTACTTGGGTACGCGTAATATTAAGGTGGAGGACAAGAGCAAACACGGTCACGCCTCGCTTGTGCATCGCTTGCAACCTCAATTAACCTGGCCTAGTATACATTGCACAGATACTGCTACTTTACAAACAATTTCTTGGATTTCAAAGGACGCGCAGCTCCAACACGCCCCGTTTCCTGTTGGTACATCCGATACGCCTCCCGGAGGTGATCGGGTTCCAACGGCCCCGACTCCCCCCGCCGCGCCCTGAACCGCACGCGCTACAATGCAAAGGGTCAGCGCCAGAGATATACGAACCAGAACACGCACCCTTTTCGACGATCTCTCCAACAAAAACTTTTGAGAAACCCGCGACAATTTGTGCGACCGGGAGCGAGACTTGCATGTTAAGCGTCTGCTGGATGACCTGCGCCACGCGTTTATTTCATCAATGAGGCATCATAAAAAGACCCACCTTTCTAACACTCTGCTTTCCCAATGCACCACGCCGGTAGGCCTCGAAGCGCTCGTACTGTGCTGGGGTAAAATTTTCCATCAAGACTCTGAACAGCGACAATAAGTATCGAATATAGATGAGACTCGAACGCGACAAACTTGAGATTATCCTTCTCCTGAGTATTCCATGATTGCTGCGCCGAGTAATCGTCGTCTGCCATCGCCGGAAAGAGCTCGTCGTCCCCCTCGCCATCCTCGTCTACCCCAGCACCGCTACCGACACCAAGACCAAGATTGGGCGCACGCGGTGGAGCACCGGCAGGGACGATAGGCGCCCCACTCAGGACTGATGAGCCCGGTTGTATTCAGCGGCGTGGATGATCCATACGACGAGGTAGACGAGGTATACGAGGGGTACGCGGAATTGAAACGTCTGTGCCGCAGTCGGGAAATGACTGCTAGTTGCGGCCATCGACGACGCAGAGGCGTACGGAGATGCTGCTGTCGGATACGCCGTCGTGTAACCGGTAGACGGCCGGGGAGTTGCAGTAATCCCGCCTGGGGGCAGCACGCTGCCAGACGAGGCGGCGAAAGTGGATGTACTGGCGCCTGAGAACGTAGATATCGGGGAGTATGTGCTGGGAGGACTTGTGGGCTTCCTGGTGCAGGAGAGTTCTGTGCACTTGAGCGCTGTGCTCCTGCGCCTGCCACTCCGCCTCCACGACCACCAGGCCGAGGCGAGGCGGCATTCGTCGACGGACTATAGGCAGTATTCGGACTCTGCGGTAGGAAATAGCTTGAACCGCTTGTGCCGCTCATCGTGGCAAGAATTCCAAAGGTTGCAAATGAGGGTCGAGTTCAAAAGGACTTTGACGCGTGATCAGTTGTGCCTCTTCCTCTCCCTCACACTGCTCAAATGGATATCCTCGTCTCTGCCTCCATCCTCAAGTCCCTCAATGCTCCCTTCTTCTTCCCCTCAATCAGCGATTTATCTTGGGAAACTACTCTTGCTTGCACTGAACGCGACCTAGACGCGAAACGCTCCTGCGGGCTATTAGCTCTCTACTCGTATCTACAACAGTCCTTGATACGCGTCGTGCAGAATCCTCCAGTACGTCGTAACGTTCTCTTGCCGAAAGCATACTCACCACAATGTTCTAGGTCCACGAAACACTATGCGAGGTCATACTTTCCAACGATATTCTGGCGCGTCTTTTGTACAAAGCGGGTGTATGCGATTCCTGGGGTAGTCGAGAAACCGAACAAGCTAGTCGAGCCTTCCTTATCTTCACCGAAATGGTCCTCGTGGACCGAGGCATTGAAGAGTTTGCGTCCTGGTTTGCTCTCACTTTCGACCCCATCATATCTGTTGCAGTTGAAGCCTGCATCGAATGGTAATGCCTGTTTTCTATGTACGCCGCGTTATTGATTGACATCCAGGGGCGAGCCTGTATATCTGTGCAGCTCACGCACCAAGCGGCTCTTTCCGGTGCATGAAGGAAGAACTTCAAAGCGCCAGCGGACTTTGAGGAACGCGTCGGAACCCATGCCTCTCATTTCTAGTATGTCGCAAGTGTTACTAAAGAAATATACGGCTCATTGTTACCAGTATTCGATGCTCTCCGACAACTACGCCAGAGACAGTCCGACAAGTCCTTGAAGGAGATACGGGTCGAGCTGGAGATTCCGACAGATCAAGACCTGGACGAAGACTTGAAG
This sequence comes from Mycena olivaceomarginata, assembly GCA_029378375.1. Classification (NCBI taxonomy): domain Eukaryota; kingdom Fungi; phylum Basidiomycota; class Agaricomycetes; order Agaricales; family Mycenaceae; genus Mycena; species Mycena olivaceomarginata. Next base: position 134,586 of record JARKIC010001200.1, read on the forward strand.
GCACAACGGCTAGACTATTCTTCCCGACCTGAGACTCCGCCTCCTTCATGTGGTCGGCTTGCGTCTGGATCTGTCACTCCCAGTGATTCTTGGGATGCGATCTTGGAATCGCTCTTGGAACCAAGTACCCCCATACGCGACCGCAATGAGATGGGCAGGGAGTACGGAGACGTCTCCTTTTCTCCCACTGTCGAACCCATCCACGCTACTCCGGCTGCTCCTTCTCCTCCCGTTGCCTTGACTCCTTCCTTGTCTCCACAATGCTCGCCCGAATTACAAGCCCACCCTGCGGCATGCGTTTCTGCGGCGTCGTCGTCTTGTAAATCGACTATACTTGCTCCATCTCCTGTCTTGTTGATTCCCTCCTCTCAACCCACAATTTCTATCTCGCCCGAATTGCAATCCCGCCATGCGTCACGAATTCCTTCGGCACTGTCTTATAGACCGACCATAACTGTTCCGACCTCTGTCTCTGTGCCGTCCGATTTCCCACAGTCCACCATTTCTACATCGCAAACTCGTCGTCCTATTTTATCTAACCGCCGTGTAATGGACGTCTTCGGCGCCTCGATGATCCGCTCCAATCCTCCACAGGCTTCACTATACTCGACTTCTACTTCCGCGTCCCTGCTCCCAGTCCAAGGCCCGTCGCCGATGGTTCAGTTATACACTGCGCTCCTCCCACTGTGATCCCGAGGGACCTGGAACTGGAAGCCGTTTTATTCATCAACGAAACCGTCGACATGGTCAGGCGCGGCGTACTTGTGCCAAGACCGATTGTAGCTCCCACTACGACCACGCCGGCAGCGCCGGCGGTGCGGCGCCCCGGTGAGCAAGACGAGACCGCACACCGACGCCATCGTTCCGAGAACCATCACCATCATTCCACTACACAGCCCGCCACGGTTGATAGGAAACCACACTCCGAGGGCAAGCCTCGTCCTGCCGAACACCGACGTTCTTCCGCTACACAACCCAGTACGCTCAAGAAGAAATCACAATCCGAGGACAAACGTCGTCACTCCGAAAACCATCGTCCGTTGACCCCACAACCTAGTACAGTTGATAATAAAGCACCATCCGAGAAGAAACGTCGTCTTTATGACAACCATCGTTCGTCCACCACAAAAACCAGTTCCATCTCCACCAGAGCCAAATCCAACTCCCCAAAAAGCAAATCCAAATCGACCAAGGCCGCCGAAACCCCGTATGTCTTTTTACTCTTCTACGCAGACATCACAGCAGCTTATTCAGCGTCTATACCTAGGCTCGCTCTGAGGATCAGCTCCATGTCCCTGATGAACCGGCTGGATAACATACCCCGGCCTCCCGACAGGATGTCCTCGTCGTCTCAGTAATGAAACTCTGACTGAACCTATTTTTCTTTGGACGCTGACAGCGCTTTGCAGGTCGTACCCAGCCCACCTGCCCGCCCGCCCTGCCCAGGTAGCCGTAGAAGATAATTCTACCAGTTACCATAGACGCTACGATCGACGAGCTGGTGGGCGCGTGTCGAGGGTTTGGTGATGCGGGCTGAGTTCCTCTTGGTCGTTTAAGCACTTTGCTTGTTGCAAGGATTTTTATACCAATGCGCATCCCTAATCGCCCTCTTCAACTAGTACGATCCTGTATCTGTAACCACGCCGAAAGCACCAAGACGCGTCCGACGCGTTGTTACGTAGAGTCACAAGTGACAGGCCGCGACTGAATCCTTATTCCAACCTTATTCCATCGGTTGCGGAAGTTTTCTCGAGATCTACGGCCGCGGCTATCGTGGCCTAGACATCTTTTCTCTTCAGAGCTTCAACTCCGATCGCTCGAAGTCTCCCAAGCAAGTTACCCAACGGCGCTCACTGGCATGTTTCGGCCGAGGTCGATGCCACCGCTGCATAGGGCCCCCGACTCGAAGTCTGAGGGCGGGGCGCGTCCGCGGGTTTCTGTATCGTTGAAGGAAGTGCCCTCAAACACTGAGCCCGAGAGCCACACAGAATCTTTCTGCAGCAGCGTCAGCGATGGCTCAGGCATACCATTAGGTCTGAAATCGGCTCGCATGCCTGGGAATTCAAGGACGTACGCGCCATATCGAATGTTATCGCTCTAAAACTCCGAAACAGGGTGGCAACCGGGACCTGCTCATGGATTACGAGTGCAGAGGTTGACAATTCATGGTTCGCAGACGCGCTCAAATCGCGACAACCGAACTGGAATCGTCTCTTGTGGGTTTCAAATGGCCTTCCGCTGAAGGCCAGCGATATCACGTCAAGCCCTTGGCCCAATTTTTCAATGCCTGCGTCGAGCATGGTGGCACGGCACTCGGAAAGTCGGCGAGGCGGTTGGTACACCAATATACACTTCGTGGTACGCGACCAGGAGATGGGAGACGGAGATGGTGGCGAACACCAAGCTAAACCGGACCTCTGGGGAGTCCTTCACCCCGACAGCCGTTCCGAAACAAAGTGCTGTATTGGAATTTCTCGGAAGAGCGAAATCGGACTTGCAGCTGCCTGTTGCGGTCAACAAAGATTGGGTCCACATGCTTTCGCAGGCGAACAACTATGCTCGCTGTCTCTTCGATGCAAACCCCTCCCGAGCTTTGCCCTCGTCCTCGCGTATAACCATCGCACCTACGAGTCAGATTCCTCATTTTTCATCGTGGCGGACTCACCTTCGCATGCACCCCTCAACCTCAGCAACTTTTTGGGCCGTGCCAAGCCTGCGCCTCAATCAGTCCATCCTTCTGTGGTCTGAGTCTCGTCACGCCGGCTTTGTATCAACATCAAACGATTTCGAATATTTGATACCACAATCTTCTCAGAATGGGGAGAAACACATCCGTGCGACGGTCCGACGAGTGATCCATGATGATTCTGCACACCTCCGGGCCGAGGGACGAGAGTCTTCCGACTCTCTTGTCAATCGTTGCCCCCAACGCTTCCCCCTTCGAGCCACGATGGAGCGTAGGTCCAAACACCTCCCTAAGAACCGGGAAGCCTGAAATCCCCCACCCCTAATCCAGCTGCTGACGCGGTGCGGACGTTCAGCCAGTTCGCAACCCATCCAGTACGTGTTATCCTTTGTTTTTTGACCAAAATCTCAATCGAAACTAGTACCTATATCCCCGTGCTCGAACCACAAACTGGAATGGACCCGCCCAAAGGAATTCACCGCTGGGCAAGGCTCACTTTGACATCGGCGACGAGGTTGTTCTCAAAAGTTCGTGGCAAGCCAATGACCGCAAGAACATTGAGAGGGATTTTTATCGCGCCGCCAAGGGATCCTTCGGAACACCTGGCGTCTTATGCTCGTATGAAGGAGTCCATGCTACCGGGGAACCAATCTCTAACGCCCTCTTTCTTCCCGCACCGGGTGAGATTCCGGACGTTCACTGGAATATATCCAACGGGAAAGCGCCGGAGTCCGCAGAGGCTCGTACATTGTGCTTTACCATTTTTACGACGATCGGCCTCTCGCTTGTGCACGCCGAGAGTTCCTACCAACTGTGTATGGCGCTCGTCGACGCTATCTTGGGTATGTTTCCCTACGCATTCACTCGAAGCAGTTAAATGGTCCGCTAGGTTGGCTATCGGTATACAAGCGGGATACATGCATCGAGATATCGGTATTGGGAACGTCCTACTCGCCGAACGCAAGTGGTTCCCCGCTACCGTTTGCCCTCGAGTCTTCAAGCAAGATTTTGACCGCAACTCTGCCGCCAGACGAATCCATGGTCCATGCAGTTCTTCGAATCCTGAAAGCAACGCAATCACGTTCGCTAAAGACATACAGCAGTTGGTCGAAACACTCCAGGTCGGGACGGAATGTACGGCGTTCATCACGGATGGCGACATGGCAGTAAACTGGGAGACATTCTTCGACGGCCTCCCTCGACCTCGAAACCAGATCTGTGAGCATCTGTCCCGTGTCACCTCCGGTCCCTTTGTTAATTTATTTTGTCAGGGCACACCGAGTTCATGTCCCTCGGCCTTCATGACGCTATGGTCGAGGACACAGAATATTTGCAGTCGCCCCTAGACGATCTCGAGTCTTTCTTCTGGCTTGCATGCTGGGCCGTTCTCTTCAACGACTGCAAGACGAATGAAAAGCGGTCGAAGTGGAAACTAAATGGCAACAATCTCTTCGCAATGCAGATTCAAAAGCGGTCGAAAGTGGAAACTAAATGGCAACAATCTCTTCGCAATGCAGATTCCGACGCCAAGCGATCGTTCGTTGGAAGGTTGACCGAGACAACACCCTCCAACGGCTGGAGCCAGATTCTGACAGAGTTCCATCCCTTGCTCAGAGCATGGTGGGGCGTTCACATCGAGCTCCAAGAAGATTGGAAAAGAACGGTGACTGACGAAGTGCTTGAGAAGATGTCCTGCACCTCTCGAAAGCAGTTCCTTCTCTATCACTTTCACCGTTTTGCGCTCGCAGGCGTCAAAAAAGTACTTTCCGTCTTAGCCCTGCATCATGTCAGGTTGCGGGGATACAATAAATTCGACCCATTGCTATGATTACTTCTCTTCATGGCCGGTGCCGAGTATAATGTGAAAAAGGCGGGTACCAGAGTGTGGCGCATTCAGCCTATGCAATTCTTTCCCCCTCATTGACTTTTCTGTCAGAGCACACCGGAGTTCATATCTTTGGACCTCCACGAAGCTATGGATGACATTCAAAATATCTGCAATCGCCCCTAGATGACATAGTCTTTCTTTGGCTTGCGTTCTGGGCCCTCCTATTCAATAATCGCAACAACACCAAGCGCTCGCAAGTGGAAACTATATAGCAGGAAACCCTTGTCGGCACGCAATGCCAGGCCGGGCGGGCGCTCACTTGAGCGACAAATGGCCCTTCCAATCGCTGGAGTCAAATTTCTGGGGAGTCCTATCCCTTGCCTCTTGGAATGGTGGGCCTTTCGCTAAGATCTTCGACGGAGATGGACAGCAGTGAAAAAAGAGCTTGAGAAGATATCGTCCTAGCACCAGAAACCATTCCTCCTCTATCACTTCCATCACTTCGCACTCGAAGGGGTGAAAGGTTTTCTGTCTGTGGCAGCACAGCACCAAATCAGGCTGTGGGAGTGCAAGAGATTCGACTCGCCGCCGTAATTCCTGTTTCTTCATCGGTGTTTTCTGGGCAACATTATTCACGATGTTGGCAGATGTTGGCGCTCACGCCAACACCAATGCAACAACCTGTATGCACAATTTATATCGCCATTAAGACGTCCCGAACCGTAAGTGGATTCCAAGGTGTCGTTGATAAGTTTTCGAGGCGTTTTGGGCGTTCAACTTTAGCGCTGCGACTGGACGCGATCATGTGACTGAAACCCTCGCTCTGACCGGTTACCACGAACACATCTCATCGGTGTTTCTCCTGCAGCTCTCAGAGCACGCTTTCGTAGACTCTTGTCGTTATTTCGCTCCATTTCCTTTCCTCTTCCGCGCAACATTCACACTGCGCCTGCCAAACTTTCGACGCACTCTTCAAGCTCTCTGTGTGGATCTTCCGCGTTATTGAACGCGGAATGACACAGAATTGATGACAGGAACTTCTGGAATGTCGCATCGCCTTGAGCGAATTCAAGGTGGTACGGAAAATGCCGGGGAGAGGGTATAAAAGGCCAGCGTCACGCTTGTTCGTCACCCTCTTCTCTCTTGATGTCCACCATCTTCCATTTTAACTCGTCTCTTTCCATTCCCTTTCTCGCCCTTTGCCATTCTTTCTCCCTTCCGCTCCCTTGCTCAGCGTCGTTCTCTCTCACGCCGGACAGTTCCTCAACCAGCTATAGATCTTCAAGACGGCGCCATCTCAGTGCTCATCACCCTCCTCTTCCCCTATCGCTCCTGCCATCTCCGGGGTGGCTCGTCTCTCAGTTCTCGTCCCATCGCCTAGTACCATTCTCTGAGCCTTCCACTCTCTCGCCTAGCGTTGGCGCTCCTCTCAAGCTGCCATCTTCAAGCCATCGTCTCGGCTCGTTGTCCTTCGCGCTCTTCAAGCTGACTCCCGCCATCGCCCAGCCAACTTGTTTATCGGACCTCGCCATCTACCGTTCCCCTCCCTTTTCATCGTTACTCCCCGTCGTTCAGTGCCCCTTCGAGACGCGCTTTTAAGCTACATAAAGTGGGACACTCTTCAAGGCTTTAGGCCGCCCTAAGACCTCAAAGCTTCAAGCATCGCCTCAAGCCTCCTCAAGACGCCTCAAGCCCACGCTTCAAGACTCAACCCTGGCCCTCTAGATGCGCTTCCAGTCTCCGCTCAAGCCCCTTGCCCCTGGCAATTCTCCCTGTGTCCCACTCTCTTCTTGCCCTCACCCCCTCTCTCTTGACTCGACCATACCCTCGGCGACTCATCTCTCATTCCTCGGACGTCGCCTATGCCATTTTCCTTCCTCGCCAACTCGCCCGCCGCTCGCTATCCTTCAAGACCTCGGTGGAAGAAAAAAAGACACGCTTAACTTCAAGTCTAAGGCTTCAACATGTCAAGACTCAAGCCTCAGAACGCCTCAAGTCGCTCAGTGTCGCCACTGTCTTGCCTTCATCCCCAGCGACTGTCAAAGCCCGCCTCAAGATTCAAGACTTCAAGGCCTCTAAGACTCAATATTTCAAGACCTCACGTTCAAGACGCAAATCTCAACACCTCAGTGGGACACTGCTTCAAGATGCTCCTCAAGCTTCAAGCCCTCAAAATCCACCTCGATTCCAAGGACTCCAAGGACTCGAGACATCAAGACTCGCTTCTCAAGCCCTCAAGCTCAAGACTTCAATCTTAAGACGCGCCTTGAGTCCTCAAGCTCTAGACATCAAGTCGCGTCTCAAGCGCCTCAATTAAAGACTCTCAAGCACTCAAGACTCACTCAATCCTCAAGTTCAAGACCGCAAATGCGCCTCAAGACCCCGAGAGTCAAGACTCACGTTCAAGTTCGCAAGACTCATTTCAAGCTCTCAAGCGCAAGAAATCAAGCCGCGCCTCAAGTTTCAAGCCTCCAAGACCTCGAGGCCTCAAGATCAAGCACGCCTTCAAGACCCGGACCTGTTCTGAAGGACGCGTCTCGAGGTCTCAAGCTCAAGACTCATGCAGTTCCAAGACATTCGGCGGTGGTTCCAAGTGTTGTCACTCCGACCTCATCTCGGTTCTCCTTTCTTCGGTCCTAGTCTCAAACGCTCATACATTTTGGAAACGTACAGCGGAGATGTATACTGAAATCACTCTTTACCCTCTGCAACAAAAGCACGAATAACATCAATGTACAGCGGCGCGCTCAGAACATCATTATGCTCCACGTCGAATGGTCGACGTTGCGCGTCACCCGCGCATCCGCCGCCGCCCCTCCGCCTACAACGTGCAAGTGCGCGACTATCGCATCGCTCTGCGGCTGGTCGACCAGCGTGTCGCCCTTCGAGTGGATGACCACCAGCGCAGATTCTCAGGGGAGCCCTCGCGCAACGCCCGGCCCGTCGTCGACGCGTCTGCGTAGGATGCGCGGTCGCCAAAGACGGCGGCGATGAACCACTGTCGATAGTCAGGGGAACTTCGCGAGGAGGAGGTCGATGTCGTATATCCCCTCCGTCATCACGATGCCCGCGCTGCCTTGAGGACCGCGGGCGGCGGTGTGAGGCTGGGGAACGCGGCGGACGAGTCGAGGAAGATGGAGGAGAGGATGTGCGCGCCCCGCGCTTGTGGCCGAGGAGGTACAACCCGCGTCCGGTTGGGGTGAACTTGAGCTCGGGGACGCCGGGCCAGGCCGTCAGATGTGATGAAGTCGAGGAAGTGGAGGATATCTTCTGCGTGTCCCGGGTGAGGAATTGGGTCTCGGGCGTGGGGACGCTGGGCGTGAGGCGGTAGTTGGGGACGAGGACAGGGGCGTTGGAGGCTTCGGCCAGGTTGCGGGCGAGAGCTTGGTATTGGGACTTGTCCTCGCTGCGATCTACATCGGCGGGTATCAAGTCGTCAAAAAAGCGGCTCACGAGCGCCAGGCTCCACCATGGACGAATAATCATTGGGTTTCCCGGCGGTGTGTAAAGAAGGGACATGGAGATCAAAGGACCGTAGGGAATCGTTGGTACCCGGAATGTACGACAAATCGAGAGCCTGGGTCATAGTCAAGTCCTGCAAGTTGTTCAAGTTCAAGGTCAAGTTTTCAAGGCTTCAGGATGCGACGGAGTCAAGCTTGAGCCAGATTTCGGACCCGGAGGACCAATGGCAAGAGAGAGCTTCCAGCAACATTGATGAATCTTCCGCCTCCAGATACCAGATTCGGCAAACACCGAACGCGGAACGCGCCGGCGCAACTTGCGCGCAAACCACATCGTCCACTCTAGTCTGGACGCAGATAGCAGTCAGTGCTAGCGACTAAAGTCTCTCGGATACTATCAGTGCTAAGGACATGCCGCTGGCTTATATCGTTCTCGTCAGCCGACAAGGCTCGTCTGGTGCTGTAACTCTTGATCGTTTGCAACTTGCAAAATAGTTGGCGGTCACGCGCTTGTTGATCAAAAACGCCACATTTGAACGCGAAACCGCTCGAGCCATAACTCACGAACGGGGGCTCCAATCGACATGGTGTAAAGGCGGAAAATGAAGTATTCGTCGAGCGCTAGGGCGCCCCGGGGTTTTTGAGCGAATTTGGACAGGTTGTAGATTTCTCTACCGCGGTGTATAAGGCTTGGACAATAATTGGCACAATGACCTCGGTGCTCTCGAGTGCACGTAAATTGAACGGCAACGCTCCTAGACTTGTATATTGAGACTCTAACAAGCTTTCCAAGTGTTCAACCCATGTGCGCCCGAGATCATGGTTTGTTTACATCTGACATCAACAAGTTGAACTTCTACATCCACTATCTACAGTACACACCCTCTCATGGCTAGCAAAAAAGTATCACAGGCCAATAAACCAGCCTCGTCGCGTAACAAGGGGTCTCGGAAAGCAAAGAAGGCCAAGAATGATGAGAATGTGCCACCTGTTGGTGTTATAATCATCCCGTAAATTGGCCTCAAAAACCGGGGCGCCCTAGCGCTCGACGAATACTTCATTTTCCGCCTTACACCATGTCGATTGGAGCCCCCGTTCGTGAGTTATGGCTCGAGCGGTTTCGCGTTCAAATGTGGCGTTTTTGATCAACAAGCGCGTGACCGCCAACTATTTTGCAAGTTGCAATAATAATTTACGGTTCAGGCAAAGTCCGTCTCTCCAAGTGGTTCGCTACGACATCGCCCAAGGCAAAGGCCAAGATCGTCAAGGATGTGACCCAACTGGTCCTCGCACGGCGCACTCGCATGTGTAATTTCCTCGAATACAAAGGCACGGCGTCGTTGGATTCACTGCGGATTCCCATCTGAATAATTTGGTGCAGACACCAAGGTGGTCTATCGGCGATATGCGTCGCTCTTCTTCGTCACTGGGATTTCGTCGAACGACAACGAGCTGGTGACACTTGAGATTATCCACCGCTACGTGGAGGTTCTGGACGATATTTCGGCAATGTAAGTGTCTGGGTGCTGTGTGCGGCGTGGACTCATCATTATCGCACCGCGCGCATGCAGGTCTCCGAATGGATTTGTGAGACGAAATACGTCATGGTATGCGGGCACTAACGGGGCTCCGTGGACAGGATCTTCAATTTTCAGAAA
>JARKIC010001201.1:0-144073 GCA_029378375.1 Mycena olivaceomarginata
GCTCCTGGAGGTTAGAATGACGGAGGATGCACATTAGCTGAGGATTTCCTCATGGACACTTTATTTAGTTGTTACGATCGGACACTTTATTCCTATCTGTTTGTACAGTTAGGGACCTCTCCTTGCTTCCTACCACCACAATGCAGCCACTCTTTTGATTATCTTCGCGCCTGTCGACTATATTCCTGAGCTAAGTTTCCCGTTCCATTCATCTTATATTCTACTCTACATCTAGTCAGATTCTTGTTCCAGGATCATCGCACATTTGCTCCTCGTCTACCCGAACTCTGCCAGCACGACCTAGCCCACTCTGGTCCACCCAGCGACCGACCCTTACTTCTACAGTGGAGCCCACCGCGAGGGGCAAGGTTTTCCGCTGCTGGTTCTGCAAAGCTAAGTGCTACAGTCTCCATTTCGCACTTAGCCCCTATTCCCATTTTCTATCCTTTCCTCCCCTCATTTCGATGATCCACACCTTCTAATACCGCCGTTATCATGCCTCCACTCATTCCCCACACTCCTGCGCTTGTTTCGAGCCCGAATCCTTCCTTTATCCGTCTCATTACCCCTATGCCAACTCCTCACTCACCTCTTGCTCCTTACTTCCACGGCTCTCAAATCCGTGATTTCCTGTCTGAAATCTTGCTTCTTGGCGAACACGCTGGCATTCGAGACACTGATTCTCTTGTCCCCTTCATAGTTCGCTACTCTTCGGACCATGTCCGCGAGCTCATCCAATATATGCCCGAGTTTGATTCCGAGGTGCTGAACAAGACCTGGAGTGCTGCCGAAACGGTTCTTCTCGCTCTTTATGCCGATTACGATGCGAAACCGCGGGTGCGAGTGGGAGATTTGATCGAATTGTGTCGAGTTCATTACGCTAAGTCGTCCCTTCGGAATCTATCTGAGCTACAACAATACTTACTTCAGTTCATGTCCCTTGCAGCACCGCTCCTCAAACAACGTGATATCACCGAATCCCAGCGCGATTTTTATTTCATAAGCGGTATCCCTGAGCGAATGAAGTGGACGCTCATTAGACAAGTTCCCAAGCACCAGCGTACGCGTTCCAATCCTCCTCCACTAACCGTTTCTATAGGAATACTCCGCAAGCTTCTTGACAATGACTTCCTCATGCCCGAACTTTGGAACGCGCCTGGAGAGCCGCTCTTTGGGTCTACAAAGTCCATTTTGCCCGAAATATCTTCATACAAGCTAAGTTCATCGTCCAACTCACTTCCTGCATCGCGACTTCCGAGCTTCCAGGCTGTTCCATCAAGTCTTCCTGCCCCATTTCCTGCACCACAAGTTCATCCCTCTCCGGAAATGACGCACACTGATTTCGCTTCAAATCTAGAATATGACGACTCGCAGAAAGCACCACAAATCGCATTCAGAATTGACTTCGGCCCCGTTCCCTTCACGCACAATAGCAGTTCTTCACGAGCGGAGGACGATTACCTGCTCCAAACAGCCGATTTCCAGGAAAGTAACATTTATTACTGCTATTCTGAAACAGTTTCTGATCATCTTGTCGAACACTCGAGCTGTGAAGAAGCTGTTTTCGCTCAGGACGAACCGCATGACGCTGAGTATGATGAAATTCTCGCTCCGCTTGAGGTCCCGCAACCGATGCAGCTAAGTCTCGGCGTCTTATCTGATGTTCTAGTTTCACGGGACGTTTCAGTACTTGATTCTTGCACGGGAGATTTCCTGGAACCGGTTGCGTGCGAGGAAATTTTCAACGAACTCATTTTAGGAGTTTCGACTCGCGTGGAACTCACCTGGGAACACGAAGCTTCTGCCTGTATTGAGGAGAGCGATCTGAACGATATCTTCGAGCTCTATTCCTGTGGAACATCAACGATGAGTGTTTGTCCTCCTCAATCTCTCATCTTTCCCCTCCCTGACCATGCGTCCGAGCATCATTTCGGAATCACAGAGAATGTCGAAGAGCTTGTGGACCCGTCTTTCAGTGCCGAAAATCCAGAGCTGAACGCTACCGAGCTTGATTCTGGTGTTGAAATCTCGACGTTGAGTGTTACTTGTCCAGAATCGGATTTTGTTTCTTCTGACCATGTTTCTGAGCGCTCTTTCAAGGATGCGACTGATCTGGAGGAATTCGTTGAATTCTATTTGGATTTCGTTCACTCTTCTCCTGATTTGGAGTTCGAGCTTGAATTTGTCGAGTTTTATGTGCAGAACAAGTCTGCGCCATCAATACAGCTGAGTTCTATGTCATATGTCCCTGAATTTGTCCCTTCTTCCGAGATTCATCCGGATTCTATCACTGAATGGCTTCTGAACTCAGATTACACTGCGCAGCAAAGTTCCGAGCTCGGCCCGAGTATTCCCTCCACTCACAAGACACAATTCCTGCGCGACCTGGATGAAGTTGACGACGAATCCAAGCTGAGTATTCTCCCTCTCATATCCGATCTCTCACTCGATTCCATGTTCGACTCCGTTACTGATTTATTCATCGACCTTTTTACAAGTCAGGAAACATTCGTCGAACTCAATTCTCTGTTGCCCATATTGCCTGCGCCACACCCAAGCGAAGCTATGATGAGTTTCTTTTGTTACGACGATTCTGACGACGATTTGTGCACCATTTTAGAGTTTTATTTCGAGACAAACCGATTACCCCCGAGACACCCGAGCATCCGAGCCTATCTGAGTTTACTATTCGAGCTGAGCCCCAGCCTTTCTTTTTGCACAAATCCTACTCAAATTATTGCGTTTCAGAGCTACTTATCAAATCACATGTGGACGTCGAGCCAAAAGATGAACCACCGAGTTATCAGGAATCGATTCTCATTTCGGAGCCAAGTTTCTCATATGCTCGTCCTCGTATCAGAGCTGAGTCTTGTTTATCCATACCTATTCCCTCGACCCCATTATCGTTCCACATCCTTGTGTCCATTTATCTCATACTTACCCTCTGTTCCCTGCTTTTGCCCTTTCGATTTGAGTTCAATGCTGACCACAATTTTGAGACTATAGTGCATCATGGTTCGAATCCACATGCCAAACACCAGGGCGCTCACATGGTTCCCGAGCAAGTAACGTGTCCACTCTCGATTCCCAGCTCAATTCTTGCAGAGCGTCACGGTCCAGATAAGCACATCAGCGTCTCATCATTCTTTCTTGCCTGTCCTTCTGCTATTCCCTTCACATTTCTGAATACCTTATTTCAGCGGAATTCCGAGGGCGAAATTCAAAGTATCCCCCTCTGTGGAAGGGTCGCTCGGCTCCCTCGTCGCCTCTCCCCATCACACGGTTTATGCCCGTCATGCAGAAATATCCAACCAGTCGCTAATTATTTTATCTCACTCCTTCCTCGTATCTTTTCAACACTTTACTCTCATACTCACTATTTTCCTCCCTTTATGCTCCTAGATTCATTACACAGCTGCGCGAGTGTCTTTGACCTCATTCCACTGTCAAGCCGATACAATTCCGACTTCAAGATCAATTACTCGACCATGCAGGAATCATCTGTTATTGAGCTATCGGACTTCTCTCCATATCATTTACTTATATCTCTCTTGCATCACAGACTCTTTATTTATTCTCACTACGTACTGCCAACGCGACGTGCCAGACCCGAGTCGTCGGCCTTCTCGGACTACGCCGGGGATCGAGCCGACAGTGGCATGGGCACCCACTTGTCAATGCTGTGGGGGCAGCATGCTCTCCCTATTCCGTCCTTGCGCAGCTCCTGGATGGTTAGAATGACGGAGGATGCACATTAGCTGAGGATTTCCTCATGGACACTTTATTTAGTTGTTACGATCGGACACTTTATTCCTATCTGTTTGTACAGTTAGGGGACCTCTCCTTGCTTCCTACCACCACAATGCAGCCACTCTTTTGATTATCTTCGCGCCTGTCGACTATATTCCTGAGCTAAGTTTCCCGTTCCATTCATCTTATATTCTACTCTACATCTAGTCAGATTCTTGTTCCAGGATCATCGCACATTTGCTCCTCGTCTACCCGAACTCTGCCAGCACGACCTAGCCCACTCTGGTCCACCCAGCGACCGACCCTTACTTCTACACCGCAGGTCTCTCGAAGAAATTCGAGATCAAATTCTTCTGCCAGGCGGCGGGGGATTACAACTTGTACCTATATGCTCTGGTGTTTTTGAAGTATGCTGCCGCCCTTTATCTTTGGTCCTCTCCTTGTCATGCGGACGATCCCGCTCGTATGATATGTACATAGATCCGTGATCCCGGGGTACTGTTTTGCGTGCAGTTGATGTCGGCCCCGCCATACATCTTTGTGTGTCTCGTCACCGTCGCTCTCTCACGTATTTCCGACAAGACCAAGATGCGGTAAGCATCAATCGATCTGAATTTGGCCGCAGAATTGTTTTCTAAATACATGAACGCAGTGGGCCGTACATTCTCGGGGTCGCCATCATGGGGATCATTGGGTACACAATCTGGTTCGTTGGCTCACTGTTGGTTTTTCCGCTTGGTTATCTATACCTGGTGATCGGCCTAGGGAATCTGGGCGGGTGTGTTTCTTTCGCGACGCAGGCTGCAACGACTACTTGAACTGACCGATCAATCCATCTAGTGTGTGCTCATTGTTTGTATATTGCCCCCAAGACAAGCCGACGGTACCAGCCCGGCCACAGAACCGCCATTGGCTGCCTCTGTCTCTTGTATGCCGACCTTTCGCCTTTTGGGAGCTGGAGAGCAGCGAGCTGACATCACTATAGATTCACAACAGCGCTCTTTATGAGCCGGAACTATCGCCGGTTGAATGCGATCAAGGCGGTGCAGATTGAGGAGAGCAAAGGCGAGATGGACGTGTTCGCAGACATGCGGGATGCGTCTCCGCATTATCGGTAGGTCCCTTCATAATCTCTTCGCTCGCTTTGGGTCTGATTGCTCGATAGGTATCTAATTTAGAATGGAACGATCATGTACCAGGGTTTATGGGAGGATTTCAGAGGATAAATATAATTTCATTTCATTCAAGTTGGACACACAACTGTGGGTGAATCCGACGTCCCTATTGAGAGATCCAAGTTGGTTCCTGTGAACCCGGAGAAGATGTTTCCAGACAGATCGTCTGTATCCGTATGCGCCAATACCCAGTCAGAGACTCCGCTTCTCTGCCCTTACTTCTGTGTCTATTGTCACCAACCGACTTGAACAAAACACCTCAGCTTGCCATTCTGGTTCATGTTCAACAGTTGACCGGCGATCAAGCCGAACATCAAATCCTCGGTATTATTCGAAGTCTTGCGTACGCAGGACAAGCACAGCCACAACAGAGGAAGCGGGCTGACTGTGATCCCTGCCATACGAGTTATGCCATGCACAGCATCGGCCTCCCCCCAAGTGTACTGGTGGGTTGATAGTATTGTACTCATTTAAATTACAGCCTTCGTCTGCAGGTGTCTCATGTTTCTTTACCAGATTAATAGTAACCAATTCCCAATAGCCTGAATTAACTGCAAGCAACACTAACAACTTTATTTTAGGCAGGGCACAAGAAAAACAGGATATGGATGTTGAATGTGACCACTATTGATTCGGATGTGATGGAATCCCGAGATTCAATACGCACTAGGGCTACTTCATGCTACTGGTTCGGGCTGTGATCGGCAGAAAGTAAAGTAGCTGTCCAATCCTTGGTACAATTTTATTTTAGGCACGGCATAGGCAAAACAGGATACGGATGTTAAATGTGACCGCTATTGATTCGAATGTGATAGAATACCGACATTCCATCCTCGATAGGGCCATTTCATGCTACTGGTTCGGGTTGTGGCCAAGAAAAAGTATAAGTAGCCACCCAATCCTTGGTACAATTTATTTGGGCGATATCCAGAAACTTGAATTATAAGAAATTCGGGTGTCTCATGAGAAGAAAAAAGCTTAAAGTATGAGTTATACCGTGTGAAGCACCGGTGTGGCAGAGCCGGATGGCCGAAGTGTGGAAATCGTTCACACGGATGGTTGGATGGCTACTCAGCTGCATTATTTGCAGCATTTTTATTTCTTGCAGCCTCTTCTGGTGCAAATACCAGGGTTACATTGATACTTTTCATTCTTCTGATTTTTTTGGGCTACTAACTACATTTATTCTTTCTTATATTTTCGCAGATTCGAATCCACTATGCTGACAAAGCATTTGGATTTGGTGTACAGCCACCCTTCCCACGATCGCTGGGCACAAGTCCGTCGGTACAGTACAAGATCAACTGTTCATTTTGCATTTCAAGACAAGCCCTGAATGAGTTTTGGGCATTCACTTCCAATATTTATTCAACATCTCCGAGCTGCGTGCTCGGACGTCTTTTATAAAAAGTTGGATTTTTGGTTATGGTGATGTGCATTTTCGTACATATGATTTACCTATCCTTTCTTTGACAGGAATTCAGATGGCGAAGTCAGTTCCGAAACCCATGGTTCGTAGGTCGTGCACACAAGGGTGTTGTTGGGGCCAGCACTGGAACTGTTGGCAGGCAGTTTCCTTGCTTATGTTGCATTTTTCCGACTGAGTCATTGCAATCTTGCATGCCATGGGTGTAGGGATTGATTAGCTGTCTGGATTCTTGGCTTTTGCCTTGACATGGGCTACATACATTTTTTTTAGATATTGCAGCCCCAGCGGTCTTAGAGAACGGACGCGCTGGGTGATTAGGTAATTAGGTTTGTATCGGATCATGAGCAAAACAATGCCACATCTTAGCTTGCCACTCACCAGCCACTCGGGCGGACCCATCTACCTCAAATTGCCTTGCCTGGGCTCATAACTCTTCTCGTGTGTTCTCTCAGGGGTATCAACACCTCTGAGCAGTATACCTTTGTGTTCTCCGGCTAATCGGCTTAGCCTCGCGTGGTCATCTGACACCTCAGCATTCAACCGTGCTTCTTGCCTCTGTTGGGTTCTTCTTCTTTGCGCACAAAGGAGAGAAACTTCGCTTCTCAATACCCACGGTTGCCCTTCTGCAGCCACTCCCTACCTTCCTGCTAGTATCTCAGGCTGCACGCCCGAGCCATCTTTCTATCCAGGCCTACAGTTCCTCATTTTCCGTACCAAAAGCCAACATTACGACACTTCCTATCTTACCTACCCATATTGCTACTTTGCCTACTCCACTGCTCCATCATTCTTCCATTTTCCTTTGACCTATCCCAAACCGCACTCCAGGGACATTTCCCTACTTCACCGGCCTCCCCCCAAGTGAATTAACTGCAAGCAACTTGACACTAACTTGCCCGCCAAGTTAGATCAAAGTAACAAGTAACACGAAAAAATTAACTTCTGCCGTCAGATGATCAGCTACTGCCCATTCACCTGTTTCTCCAAGTTAAACAATACAGTTCTCTTCATTAACTCCAAGGTAACAAGTTAACTGAAGGTAACCCAAGCTGACTTGAGTTAACTTGAGCTAACTTAAGCTAACTTGCGGGCCAAGTTAGATGAAGCTAACACGAGCAAACTAACTTATGCCATCAGATGGCATCAGTTACCCCCAAGCTCACCTGTTTCGCCAAGTTAAACAATACAGTTCTCTTCATTAACTCCAAGGTAACAAGTTAACTGAAGGTAACCCAAGCTGACTTGAGTTAACTTGAGCTAACTTAAGCTAACTTGCAGGCCAAGTTAGACGAAGCTAACACGAGCAAACTAACTTATGCCATCAGATGGCATCAGTTACCCCCAAGCTCACCTGTTTCGCCAAGTTAAACAATACAGTTCTCTTCATTAACTCCAAGGTAACAAGTTAACTGAAGGTAGCCCAAGCTGACTTAAGTTAACTTGAGCTAACTTAAGCTAACTTGAGCTAACTTAAGCTAACTTGCAGGCCAAGTTAGACGAAGCTAACACGGGCAAACTAACTTATGCCATCAGATGGCATCAGTTAACCCCAAGCTCACCGGTTTCTCCAAGTTTAACAACCCAGTTCTCTTCATACACTCCAAAGTAACAAGCTTACTCAAGTAGCCCAAGCTAACTTAAGTTAACTTGAGCTAACTTAGGCTAACTTCCGGGCCAAGTTAGACGAAGTTAACACAAGCAAACTAACTTATGCCATCAGATGGCATCAGTTACCGCCAGGTTCACCGGTTTCTTCAAGTTAAACGAAGTCAAGTCTGGGGAAGTACTTGGAATCTACTTTACCAAACATTTCGGAGGTATTGAGAAGCTAGCTACCAATCAAATAATGCCCCTAGGTCCGTCTCGCCTCAACTTAAATGACCTTCAAAACATGCTACCCATTCGACTGTTGTCTTGACCTATAAGTTAAGAAGTGAACTGAAGGTAGCACAAGTCGACTGCGAGTAACTAACTTGCCCGCCAAGTTAGATCAAAGTAACACGAACAAATTAACTTAGATGCCATCAGTTACCACCAGTTTATCTGTTTCTCCAAGTTAAACAACCCTGTTCTCTTCAAACACTCCATTCATCGAGTTGAACTGCAAGATGCTAAGTTAATTGAAGGTAGCCAGAGCTAACTTAAGCGAACTTGTGGGCCAAGTTAGATCAAGTTAAACGACCAAACTAACTTATGCCATCAGATGGCATCAATTCTCGGCCAAAATCAACTTGTATGATCAATTCATGCAAGTTAGCATCTCACAAGCCTCAAGACATTCAAAGACTCAAACTGAGAGTATTCAATGATTAAATAACATCTGCACATCAAGTCAGGTAATATTTTGAGCTGAACATTGGCTGGATTTGATTTTTGGGGCACTTCACATGTTCGGAGATGCAATCCAGGTACAGCTGTCATCAGGGAGCACCTGACATGAAAAGGTTAGTTCTGATGTTTGAGCAGTCATACACTGAAGGAAATCCCACATGCCCTTGATCATCCAAAGTCAAAAGCAAGTTGGTTCACCTTTGGGGCAAAACAGTCACCGCACCCAGAACGAGCACCACACAAGCACCCATGCAGCCCAGATCTGACGTACAAATAATATCTTGCAAAATGAACTCAACCTCGATGTCCTACACCTCCAATGCATCTCTTCGCCAGCTTGAACTTGCTCCCAGCAGAACATTAGTCACGACAACATGGATCATTGCCTCAAAGCATCATAGAACTGCAAGAGACTCATATTTGAGGTGATATTAGGTGCTAGGATGGCACCCCATAGGCACCGGGATGAAAGAACCATTAACATGTAACTTACTTATTTTAACTTAAGTTAACTTATTTGTGCGGAACTTGTACTTGTGCGGAACTGTGCGGGTAAATTTAACTTGCCCCGCCACAAGTTAGCTACAAGTTACTTGTGGCAGGGCAAGTTAGTTTACATAAGTTACTTGTGCAACCATCCCCGGCGCCAAATAGCAGCCAGGGAACGTGGGAAAAACTGCGCTTCTGGGCGGTTTGGCTAAGGCTTAATATTAAGGGCTTATTAAGGGCTACCCTTAATTAAGCCCTAGCCCTTAACTGCAACATGTGCTGACGTCCTACGACTACTGGGTTTTTGGCGTATTTTCTGAAGGTTTGGGTTTCACCCTCTCCACCATCCTCGAGCTTCTGGTGTTTTGGGTCGCCTGTGCTATGCGACTTCCTGGAGGATGTCGGATTCCCAATGTTGGTTGGTTTTCCGGTGGGATAAATTTATGACACTGAATAGTTCGATCCAGGTTACCGAACCACTGACATATGGGCCGCCGGAAATGCCTCAATCTGCGATTCCAAATGCATAGCACCAGAGGGGACTGTACTGGGCGTAGAGCAGGTCTGGACCGGGAAGTAATTGAGTAATTGCATTGCCGAATTTACGCCATTAATTCCTGTCGCGCGTCGAAGTCGAGCACGTGAACCGAGTCCTTCTCTTCTCTTCTCCACTACCATCTCTCTTCTCTTCCTTCAACTCCACCATGGCTCAGCGTCGCGCCCCCGCTAAACAGCGCGCCCCATCCGCCGCACCGACGGACGACTTTGACTTTCTCGTGTCTCAACAGTCGAGCGGGAGTGACGACCAGGCGTGCGTCGGTTTTCTTTCTGTTTTTGCCCGTCGTCTTCCGTAGACATTCTCATTCCGGTATCTTCGTGCAGTATCCAGGTGGCAATCGTGCATCAGCTCATGGGTATGTAGCCGCGGTTCCCTTTCGGACGCGAAGAAAGCTGAAACTCGTGGTGGCAGCGTCGAGAGAGAAGAAGCGCAAAGAGCAGGAGAAGAAGTTCTTCCAGATCGCCAAGAATAAGCTTACCGCCGAGGTGTGCATTCCTCCTTACTACGCGGACTTCTGTATCTCAGCGTTGTGGAAGAGGAGAATGCCCGGTACGTAGGTTCTTGTTTTGGGTCGGTGATCCGGGTAGCGGTCAAGCGAATAATCGGAATAAGATAAAGGATTATGTCCCGAGCCGTAGAGTACGAAAGTGGCGGAAAAACAGAGTAAGAATGTGACGGAAGTGGCGTGCGAATAGGGTGAGGTCGTGCAGCGTGATTTTGAGGTTTTGGTGGCTAAACAGCCCACTGGTGACTTTATGAGAGTAGGGGGCGAGGTCCCTCGGTGGTACCTCTGGGCGAGAGCCCTGCACTGGCCGCGCACGTTGTGGTTTTTGGTCAAAACGTGATGATCTGGCATTATTTACAGTACAAACAAATAATGTAATGTAAAATAGGGGCATACTATTGTAAAGTTGAAACCAACATGCAGATGGATTTCCACACGTCGGCCAAACGACCCCTCCACAGCGTGGATTCCAGATATCCGCGGCCACTGACGACGTGAGGAGCACAATTGAGACGACGTGCGTTCCACTTTCCTTCCCTCTTCTTGCATGTGCGGCCACATATAGTACTCATCCTTTCACGTGGGAACACACCCACAGAGAAAAGGCATACACGAAGTTCATCCTCGACTACGCGGCGCTGGAGGACACCATCCGCGCGCTGTGGATGGAGATCAAGAAGGAGGAGCAGACGCTTATTGTGTGTAGCGGCCAACCCGTCCACACCTATTCCGAAAACTGTCTGTATGCTCACTTCACATCAATTGCTTCTCAGGAAATCGCGAAGAAACGGCGTATAGCGAACGACGCGGTACGCACGACGATGGAGACGACGGGGTACGCGGCGTTAGGGGAGATCAAGGAGTCGTGTCATGGTTCGTTCGTTCCCTTCCCTCCAGTCTCCGACCTTATAATTCGCTCTAGCCGGGCGGCAGGTCGTCGATACGCTGATGCCTCCGGCCGTCTGAAATCCCGTGGCTGTTAATCATGCTCTCGCATACATCGCATACATCACTCCTGTATTATCCAGTCTGTCTCGTTACTTTCAAGTGCGCACTGTAAAATTGCAATTCATTTTCAAAGTATATTTCGTCGGTATGTTGTGGCAGTCGGAATCCCTGCCGATGCGTGGTGGAGGGTATGGATTTGTCCATTTGGCGCTGCTGGAACTCAAGGACGTATTCGAGATGGAGGGAATCAAGAATGAATCTTAGTACTGTACATACGACACCGAGAAATTATTACAGTTATTGCTCTCGGATTCAGCCTCTACTCCGGCTTCTTCCCAATCACCGTCTCCTCCAAGACTTTCCCGCCTTCAAGCACAATCTTCTCTGTGCCGACCATCACAACTGCAATGCGGCACGCCTCCCCCGTGCGATTGTGCCACGCATGGTTCGCCCCGCGCTGCACCATAAACTCCCCCGCCTTCACCGTCTTCTCGTCCCCATTATCCAAGGCGAGCACGATCTCCCCATTCAGCACCACCGCGTAGTCGACGCTCTGCGTGCGGTGCATCGGTGCGCTCCCGCCGGGCTGGATGTCCGTGATACAGAAGACAACGCCCGAGGGCGGGCAGCGCGGAAGAACGGTCGCGAGCTCGGGGTAGGGCGCGGTGTTAGATGCAGGGACGGTGGGGCTCGCGTGGAAGGTGGTGAAGCGCGCGCCCTGCGGCCCGAAGGGGGTGAAAGGGGTGCGGGTGTCGTCGAAAGTGAAGACGGAAGTACCGTCGGGGGTGTGTCCGGTCACGACGAGGCGGGCGTCGGGGAGCTGAGTAGACGAGGATGCCATTTCTGGTGCAAGGGGTAGTATGTGGGATGTATGGAAGAGGAGCTGTTTGCTTTTTTGGATAACGATCGTTCAACTTGCCCGTTTTATATCTCTTTCAAAGGGCAGTGCCACTGTGGATCTGTCGAGATGTTGCTGGGAGATGTACGGAAGAACGGACGCAAAACTTCCTTTTTGGGACAGTTCAACCGTTTGAACTTGGATACGCGGGAGTGCATCTGTTTTGGCTAAAAACAGCTCGGATAATTCGCAGAAAGAGGAGAACTTAACCGTCATTCTACCAGATGGTCGGGCCATGGTGCGGCAGACTTTCAACTGGGCGAGATTATTCAATCCCTCTCGGATAATTCGCAGAAAGAGAACAGTCACTGTGATTCAATGATATTTAGACTCGTTTCGCGCCAAGAGCAGGTCTCACATACCGTACCACACAGTGCAAAAGATCGACACCACAGATTTCCAAAGAGTTTCGAGTTTTCAAAAAATTATGCGCACGACAGGAAAGTCTGAATATCGTGACACGGCTCCCATCGCCCTAGGAACAGCGGCCGCGCGCCGCCCATTGCATAAGAAAGGTACGTGTCCTGTCGTTGGGGCAATCACCAGCCCCCCTGCTGCGCCGCTGCCCAGAACGCGCCTCACACACGCCGCGCGTAGACCAGGGACCTGGCTATGGATGGCAATCGATTACGTAGGAAAGTATCTAAGGCGCGATGAGCCGATTGTGCAAGAAATGGCGCGTCGGCGCGTCCGAATCGTGCAAGTGAATCGTCAGCTTCAGCCCAGACTGGACTTCAAGTTTGCGAAGACGAAAGAGAAGAGCAGGATCGGTGTCGTCCGACAACTCCGTCACGCTGAGCGACTCGAGGCGGGCGACGTCGTCGTCGGCGTAGGACTCGGGTACCTGGATCCCTGAGACGGAGTGGGCGCGCGCACAGCGCGACTCGGCCATGCGGACGAACGAGGCGTCGATCTCGAAACGCGTTATCTCGAGATGCTTCAGCCTCGGGAGGAGAGAGAGAACGGGCGAGCCCGGCGAGTGCATAAGTTGGCGGAACATGTCGGACGCGTCGCGCTTGTCATCGCGCACACTGTTGTAGATGCGAGACTGATGAGCATCGGCGCCGCGGCCAGAACGTCCACGATGCAGGTCCTGCTGCGGTCTGAGTCTTCGAACCGGAATTCGAGCGACTCGAGCGGAGAAGCGGAGCGGTGGAGGAGACTCGCTGCAGGACTTATGGTATCGCAATTGAGCGCAAGGCGCTCCAGAGCCGGCAATTCGAGGTCGTCGAGGAAATCCGAGCTCGAGTCGCCCCGGCGTATTCCTCGCCGTAGCCTCAGGCTGCGCATGCTGTAAACCAAACTGCCCCCCAAATGAAGGTCTGGCTGGCACTGTGCTCGCAATGAACGACGTTGGGGGCGAGGGCGAGCCCGCTTAGGGGGCCATCATGATACGAAGCGGACCCCGAGTAACGCTGTAGTGGGAGGTTCTGGGCGGCAGCAGGATGAGAGCATCGGGTATCAGGCGGAGGCTGTAGACGTCCGGGGATCAGTACGCGCATTAGGCGCCGCCATGAGGCAGCAGAGGGTAGCACACCTTGTACCGCACTTCCACAAGGCATTCTGGGTTTTCTGGGTTTGTCTGGCCGTCTCCATCTGGCGATTGGAGTGCGATTCGACGCCCAACTGCTGCTGCTGCTTGCTGTTTTCCTGCTGCTGAATCTGCTGTTCCCCGCTGCACGCTGAAACACGAGGCACCGATAACAATCTGGACGACTCTGCATTTCTGGGATCCCTACGCAGCCCGTACGTCCCGACACCACCATCTAAACACGCGCTTCGGGGACCCGACGGACGCTTCATCGCCCGTGGCCGCACCCTCTCAGACCCGACGACGACAGCCGCCGCTAGCCCCAGGGCTTTCCCAGCACCTGGTCGTTCCTGCACCGGTTATTATTCAGCCAGCACTACCAGCACGAAAGAGAATACCTTACATCGAGGACGGAGATATGCTGGAGGAGAAAATGTTCTATGGAGATGGGAGGCCAGGGGAGAGTACGCACGACTTCAAAAAGAAGGTCATGCAGAAGTTTATGGGGAAGGGAATGACTGATGCGGAGAAAATCGAGGCGCTTGGCCTCGGCATGGCGTCGGGGAGTCCTGCAGATGCGTGGTTCGACGACCCAGCGCGCGACGCAGTGCACAAGACCTCCTGGGCGAACATGTCGAGCGCGTTCGACGCCAAGTGGCCCAAGCGTGCCGCGCTCAAGCGAGTTGGCCAGGAGGCTATCGCGGACTTGTTAGCGGAGAAGTTGAAGGCGGAGGACATCGGAAAGCAAGTCGAGCGCGGGGGCGTGGAGGCCTTCGGTCACGTCGTATGGGCTCGCAAAGTTGCGAGGATCGCAGGCGATATCCCAGATCCCAGCGGGTTGTTCATCGGGGTAGTGGTGGAGAAGCTGCCGTTGATCATGCAGGACCCGCTGGGCCCGGGAACGGTCTTTGCGGACTGGGTGGCATTCGAGACAGCGGTCGGGGATATCAAGCGCGCCGCCATCGTCAACGCACAAATGAAGGAGACGAGGCTCGGAGAGATGGCGGCAGCAGTCAAGGCGTCGCGTAACAATATCACGTCACACGCGCCGATGCAGCTCCCAACCCAAGGGGATTCCACTAAAAAGATTATTGAAATACACTGGTACTGAGGTCTACTATTTGGCTTTTGATGGAAAACTGATCGGCAACACCGCCGGCATCAAATCAATCAATTCTCGTATCTAGCATTGCTTTCGCATTGCTCTAGCATGTGTGTCGTGCCAAGTGCTCAAGATTTCACTCTCTGTCCTTTACAACTCTATAAATACATATGTAATGTGGTATAAGAAGTAATTTAATGGCCTTGTTTTGGGGGTTTTTTAGCTTTGTGCTGATCTGACTCTGAGATCTATTTCATTACACAGAGATTTCGGGATTCTCGGGGTTCTCGGTGCCACATGAATGTACCTACTGACCTTACCTATGCACCTGAACACAGCCAGCTCAACGCATCCCCACGAACACGTTGTAGACCAGCGCGACGCGAATTGATGGATTTGATGCCGGCGGTGCTGTCGATCAGTTGCCATCAAAAGCCAAATAGTAGACCTCAGTACCAGTGTATTTCAATAATCTTTTTAGTGGAATCCCCTTGTCCCAACCCACCTTAGTACTGCGGTATGATCTATCACGACCCTCTAACTAGCGCAAAGCCGTGATACATGAAAACCGCTAACTTAGAGGGAGATATGATACATCACCCCAGGGTCCATCCAGCCCATATTATAATATTCCTATCCACAGCCTCTGCCATGCTCCATGACCATCACGAGCGTTCCAAATTTGGACGCCGTTGATCAAAATCTCTCCACGTCGCAATCAAAGCGATCAGAAGTCCTCGACGTCGCCAGCCACGATGGCCACGAAATATCTTTTAGAAATTACGGAAAAATTTGGATAGATAGCGTACATATATACAACATGCAAGCCAAGATATTGAGTGGAATAAATGTCCTGTTACACCGTCAATCAGCCTTTTTACCAAATCACCCCCGGCAACCGCCACGCACGCGCTTCGCGCACCGTGCGACCCCTGCGATCGCGCTGGTCCTTCGTGCGCCAGCGCACGCACGAACGCGACCCCCACGACCGTGGGCGAGGCGGCGGTTTGCGCCGCAGTTACGGGGCGCTTCTGTGCACCGGCGCACGCACGGACGTGGCCCCTACCATAGCGGGCGAGGCGGCAAAGCACCCCGCAACTATGGCGCAGCCGCTTCGTGCACCTGCAAACGCATGGACGCCGCCCCTGCGGCAAGGCGGCAGCTTGCGCGCAGCGCCCTGTAGCCGCGGCGCACGTGCTTTGTGCACCGGTGCACGCACAGACGCAGGCCCCGCGATTGTGAGCGAGGCAAGGAGTGGCGCGCTCCGTAACTGGGGCGCAGGTGCTTCGCACACTGGCGCACGCACGGACGCAACCCTGTGATAATGAATAATGAGTGAGGCGACGGCTTGTGTGCGCAGTGCGATGCCCCACAATCCCGTTGCCCCCAGAAACACGACCCCTGCGATGGTGAGCGAGGCTACGGACTGTGCGCAGCAGCCCGCAACTGCGGCGGACGCGCTTCGCGCACCAGCGCACACACAGACGTAACCCCTGCGATGGTGAGCGAGGTGACTGCTTGCGCAGCAACCCGTAACCGCGGTGCAGGTGCTTCGCCCACCGGTACACGGCACACGCAGTATGTCTCGCCTGGCCCTGGGGCATACAGCACGAACGCTACCCGTGCGTGGCGAGCGAGGGTAACGACGAGGGAGGGGATCCGAAAGCGGATAGCTGTGTGCACTTGCGCGCGCGCAGCGTCCCGTAGCCGTGCCGCTGGCGCTTTTCCCGGTGGCTGAAACAATCCCACTCATGCATGGATACGGTGCTAGACAGTACCGTTGTCTTCGTTGCCGGTGATTTGTGCAGTCACGGGGGATGGTCCTCCAGACGGTGGGGCCGTGCGTACAGCACAAAAAGCATCACCGCCTGCTTCCGCACGACGGAGCCGGGCCGGGTTCACGGGCACGAACTAAAGATCTCAAGTCAGTAAGCGATCAAGAGAGACTGCAGATGCACCTCAGTCTGCGAAAACGGATGCCTCGCGAATGTCGTCTAACTACATGGCAATTTGCACATTTCCGGGATTGAGGCCCTCGTACAGGCCGGAATGCAAGGGGGGCGAGTTTATGACGTCCTCCCAGTCAGATTCTGAGCAATTCGAGCAAGTCAGAGTAGAAACTGAGAGTGGCGGGCCACAGATGTCGACATAAGCGAAAAGTACCAGTAGCGGAGTTTTTGCCGGATGAAAAGCGCCGGAAATTTGAGAATAGGGTTAGAAAGGCGTATGAACCATGTCTTGAGTCATTCGGGACCATGGAAAGGCAAAGCTATTGAGTTTGGACGAAAATGGTGGTGGTGAAGAGCGAAAAATGTCACGTTAGTCACTTCGGGTAACGCCTCCGAAGGCTTCGACTGACCTCCGAATTGGGCGCTTAACGGGCGCTTAACAGATATTTATCCCGAATTTAATGCGATAAATGTCCTGGCCATGCCCAATCTACCCTTAAATCAATAGTGGCTATACTAAGGAAGTGCTTCCGCAAGACCCTGGTCAATTTCCATCAAATACTACCTGCGGAAAGACTTTATATCGCGAACTGATTGCAGTTCAGCACCCCAACCCTCCAATCTGGCACTTTCCTCTTCCCTCAGGACCTCTGGGCTGCTTCTTGAGTTGGGAATGATTGGCGAGACCCTAGGGAATGTGGGGATGAGTGTATTGGTCGAAGAGAACAAAGGTCGGTGTCGTTCAGAAGTTGCGATTGAAGAGCCATGTAAGTATCATTCCTAAACCAAGAATGGATTCTGCTCTCAATGTCAGTTCGCGATCCAAATTGTTATATCTCTTCGACGGTGTGGCCTAAAGTCATGAAAAAATTCAGATTGGATAGTTGGAATGCATCGTACCCATATTCTGCAAGAGTTGGGGCGTGTACAACGCCCAGTCAAAGGGTAATAAATAGTGTGTCGGTCAGTTCGCGAAAGAAATCATCTCACGAACTGATATCAGTTCGCGAGATGATTTTTGACGCTTGCGTTCGACTGCGTCTTGGTGGAATACTTGTTTCTTCATAGCTTTTGGAGTATTTCCATCTTCCAAAAAAACTCATGCATTAAAAAGGGATGTATTACCACAAATTTACGGAAGAGTAGGTGTATCGACTAGAAGAACAAAGGATTACTTCGAAACTCGCATGAGCACTATGTGCTTTGCAAGGTGAGTAGGTATGGGAAATGTGCAAATGGCACGACGGTGTGTAAGTCCCGGTGATCGCGAGGAGACAAGGGAATGCGCGTGGGTACACAGGGCGCGGTGGGGGCGGGGCGGGGCGCAACAGCGGCAGGCGCGTGTACGGCGCCTGGGGTGAATCCGAAAGAACCGGCCCAGAGGTAGGCCCGGCTGGGCGCGCGTGCGCAATACGCGGCGGGGGTGGGGCAGCGGGCGCAGGGCCGGCGAAAAGGCGGCGGGCAGCAGGCGCGAGCGCGGCGCATGGGCAGCATCTCAAAGAATCAGTTGCGGTGCAGAAACAGGCCCGACCCAGCCTGGCGAGGCGCGCGGGTATGCGATGCGCGCCGGGGGCGGGGCAGTGCGCACTGGGTCAGCGCAACAGGGGCGCGCGGCGCACGTGTGCGCGGCACATGGGGGGCATACTGGGGAAGGTGTTGGGGCCATGGGACAAGCCTGGCTTAGGGTGCGGCTGAGCAGAATAGGTGGCGTGAGCCCAGGCAGTGAGTGGTGGGGGCGGGACAGCCAACAGAGGGACGGCGGTGCTGGGGGCGGGTAGTGCATGCATACCGCATACTGCATGGCGTAGGAGGATATTTAAGATCACGGGAAGCGCGCTGGGGGGTAGGGTAATTTTTAGGGTGGTCGCAACCGGTGGGCGCGCAATACCGGGCACTGTGCAGCGCGGGCGGCGCTGAAAGCTCGGGGGCAGATACTGCGGTTACAAGGCTTGGCTATGGTGAGTGTTGAGGGGAATTGGAGGCCAGGGGATATCTGGATGTGCGGATACATTCCGTGGAAAGCGTTGTCGATTGTGAGCCTTCCGAGAGCATTCAAGAGCTGCTGTTTGAGGAGATAGTCCATGCAATGTCAAAGAAAGGAGTGGCCGGATTTCATCCCAATTGGCCCCCAGGTGCAGCTTTTGTGCAAAATTTGTCGCATCGCCGTGGCCAGCGCAGCGTGATTTCCGTGGGAAACAGAGGCATTCAAGGCTCGGAGAGCGAGATTGAGGTAGCTAGGACTCGGAAAAATCACATAGTAAAAGCACCGAGCGAGGGCTGGGTGCAGAGGGCAGGGGGAGCCAGCATAGAGCCTAGAGGAAGAGGAAGAGCAATGCAGTGATGGAGGACGATTGGCAAGTAACAAGTGTAAACAACGCACCATTTTGGGTGCATGTCCGAGTGCCATCACTTATGCGAGCGCCATCAATTTGGCGGGAGAGCGGGCCAAGCGAGCGAAGGCGGTGGGCGGCGAAATTGGGTGAGGTGTGTGCACGTGCGGCCAAGGAAGCTGAGGTGATGTACTGTAGTGTTTCGACCGAATGTTCACACCATGTCACCCGTCACCTCAAATGTTCACTGAACTTGGTGTTCATTTCTCGGCAATCAGTGGAAAATTACCCTATATGGTATTCCGGCGGGTGCCGAACTGAAAATTTTGGCATTTTTCGGCTTATTTGAGCGACAAAATTGAAAAGTCACCGTCACCCATACCAAAAATGTTCAGTTCACGGCCCCTCCGTCACCCGTCACCTGAACATTCGGTCGAAACGCTACAGTATCAGCACCTCCGTTAGCTTAGGGGGTTTGATACATCACCGCCCACCGCTAATCAGGGGACCTGTGATAGATCAAAACGCCGTATACGCCTGCCCAACCATGATCCACCAGCAACGCTTGGTGCCGCAGCCCTACCCGGCCTACCCTAACTTCCCCCCGCCCCAGCCTCAGCCCAATTACGTGCCCCTCAGCAGCTAGGTCCGCCGGTTCCACAGGCCTTCCGACCCGATGCGGAACAACTCGTCGACTTACTCAAGAATATTCCCGCTCACCACCCTGCTACAGACACTGGACGTGCAGCATACGCGCAGCTTGTGAGCGACTGGCACGCTCGTAACGGGAATCATGGACCGAATGAGCTCCGACCATACCCGCTGACTCCCGGAACTGCGCCGTTGGATTCTAACGGTGAATGCTTCAACTGCGCGCTGCTCGGTCACCTCATGGCTGAATGCACGAATCCCACGATGCCCCCCCTGGAGAAGAAATGGTGCCAAATTGCAGCTTCAATTCGCAGAGGCGCCGGCAACGTACCTCGCCAGAACGCGCCTACACCCGCCCCCATCCAGTATGTTGCCAATCCATACAATTTCGATCCCAACGCTGCCTATCATTACTTCCAACAATACGCTCCGTACTACCACGCTCATGGAAACGATGAACAGGACCAGGGAAATGGGCAGGGGCCGTCAAATTAGAGAGCGCAGCTCATTTGACGGCCCAAACTCATATTCTTGCTCAAGAACTATCGGTCCCCGAGTTCGCGGAGGCTCGGCTCGGGGATAACATTGCGCCTGAATTCACATGTACCCCGGACGGAGGGGAGGGAGCTGAACCTGACGGCGGGGTTATCTCACACACGCGCATGTACAACCATCATCCACAATCTCATGTTTTTGACCTGTACGGCGTGAGCGATTTGGGAGAGCAGAGAGCGGTGCCCTTCGTGCATGATATTGCATTGATGGGTCCAAAGGGGGAGGTTGTACGGATGCGGAGTGTTTTTGACGACTGCGCAATGGTTAGCGCCATCGACCTGAAGGTGTACGAGCAGGTTCGCCACCGCTTGTCACCGCTCGGTCGGTCTGCACGCATCCTTCGGATGGCTGATGGTCGTCTCGTGCCATCGGCCGGAATGTGGACGGGGATGGTAAACGTGGATGGTTTGAAGCAGAAGGGATCATTTGAGGTGTTCGACAGCGGCGGCGCGTGGGCGCTGCTATTCGGAAAGCCCCTGCTACAAGCATTTGAAGCGGTACACGACTACAAGGCAGACATATTGTGGCTTCCACCCAACAGTATTCCGGAGACCTGGAGGCGCTTGTCGAATAAATACTTCACAGCAGCGGGAGGAACTGGCGAGCTGGTTGGCCTCACCACGGACATCAAGCAGCGCACAAAGTTTCGAGGGGGGTATTGCGCGTCCCCCTCGAGGCAAGTCCCCTTTTCAAACTCAGAGTTAAAAGAACGGTTTGACCAGCAAGAGACGCAGACGATAAGAGCGGTCCATCATGATCCGAACAAAATGGACCAAGGTTTCGCCAACCTCAAGAAGCAACCAAGTTTTCGGGGGGGTCAATGCGCGTCCCCCTCGAGGCAAGTCCATTTCACATTGGAATCGATTCCCGAAGAACGGGTTGACCAGTTGGAGCCGCAGGAGAGTTATCGACCCAAATTATGGCGGAACAGGAGACAGCGGCAGTGCAGGGAGGTGATTGTTGAACCGACACCAATTGCACACATCAAGGAAGTAGTAGAAGACACGGCGGGAACTAGCAAATCAGACACGAGTGACATCACACGGGGGAATGAAATAAATCCCCCGTCGAGGCGAGTATCCAAGCCCCCTCTGTGCAACACAGAACCAGATGACTAGCCCCACATTTTTGTGCCAGTTCATACACATCCACTAACCAGTGTGGGAGTACCACGCAGGACTGCTGAAGAGCGACTTGCATGGCGGCGATCGGTTCCGGGGTTGCCAGATAAAATGTCTCCGAGTGAGAAGAACCTGCGGCGGTGGCTGAAACGAGACCGCAATCGAGAAGATAAACGAGCCCGGAAGAATGTGATGCAGCGTGCAGATGCAGTGGGGGATGAAAGTTCCCCCACGAGGGAAGTCCCACCTCACCTGCCGCGCAACGCATCCCTGTCACACATTGACCCCCGATTTCATAGTACACTCGATGCTACCACCCCGGGAATTTCGGACGTCAACTCCGTGAGTGTCGGTGACCTCGCAGGCGAAGGAGTCGAGCAGCCGGTGATGCCCAACGTGTCAGACCCATCTATTCTCACACGGAAAACCGACCCATTCCTTCCTGCCCGAGTCGACGCAATCATGGCTGAGCTGAAGATTGGGTCGGACCTGAGCCCATCGGAGCGGGAACGTTTGGAGCAGGTCTTATGCTCCTTTGCAGACTGCTTTGCTCTGTCGATGAGCGAAGTAATCCCGGTCGAAGGGGCGGAACACAAGCTTAATATCCCAAATCGGGCACAGGCTAAATTCCGCACTAATCCTCACCAACGTCCACTCACCACGCCCCAGAGAATCCACCTCAACAACACCATCGATAAGATGCTCCAAGCCGACATTATTGTCCCCATAGATCATCGGGATATCAAATGTTGCGGCGCGACAACCCTTGCAAAAAAATCACACGACGGTGGAGGACTCACGTTGGAGCAACTACAACACAAGGTCAATGACGAATGCACTGCAAACAGATTCCCACTAGCGTTCGAGGATCTACCTCCTCGCGAACCTGTGACTGGAATACCAGATGTCTCGGACCAGAAGTGGCGCGTGTGCCAAGATTTCAGCAACCTTAACAAAGTAACTGAAGTCCCCCCAATGCCGCAGGGTGACATCCGACTCAAACAGCAGCGGCTGAGTGGTCACCGCTGGTTAAACATGTTTGATTTTGCATCCGGATTTTATGCATGCGCCATTACTGAAGATGATCAGCCATACATCTGCTTTTACGTCGAGGGCCGTGGCTTTTTCAAGTACTTGCGCATGCCCTTCGGCTTAACCGGTGCACCATCTACGTTCGCCCAAATGACCGCAGATGCACTCGGGGATCTGGTGGGGATATTATTTGAATTTTTGTTGATGACGGGGGTATGGCTGGGGATGACTTCGACAAGATACTTCAGGACACCATCACGCTGCTCACGCGAGTGCGGGAGAATAATCTCTCCCTATCTGCATCCAAATCCGGATTCTTCTTGTCCAGTGCTGTCTTTGCGGGTGGACGTGTTGGAAAGGATGGTATTGCTCCAGACTTGTCAAAACTCACCGCGATTGTTAACTGGGAACGTCCCACCGATATCCAGAACTTGGGTGCATTCACTGGCTTGACAGGTTACTTCCGCAGCCTGATCAAAGGCTACACCACTGTTGTGCAGCCGCTCACGGACCTGAGCCGGAATGTGGAAATCCCTCAATTCAATGGGAAGAATGCCTATCGCAGGGCAATGAAGGCGTTCTCATTACAGGATCTCTGGAAGCCGGAGCATACACATGCATTCCTGCGACTGAAGGTAGCACTAACCAGTGAGCCCGTGTTGAAGGGTCCGAAGTTCGACGGTACTCCATTTATCGTGACGTCCGATGGGTGCCAGAAGGGGCTCGCTGGAATGTGCTCCCAGCGATTCACAACCGTTGGCGCTAATGGCAAAGACATAGTCAGGATTCACCCGGTCGCATTTGCATCAAAACGCACCTCTGCATCCGAAGAAAAATACAAGCCATTCCTCCTCGAATTCGCTGCATTCAAATTCAGTCTGGACAAGTTTTCGGACATTGTCTGGGGCTTTCCGGTCGAGATTGAAACCGACTGTCGTGCATTGCGGGACCACTTAACAAACGAGAAATTGAATGCAACACACTCTCGTTGGTGAGATGGTGTCCTCGATCACCATATCGTCGATGTTCGTCATCGACCGGGTCATCTGAACCCCGTGGCTGATGGCCTGAGCCGTCAGTATGTGGGCAAGGAGGTTCGGGCTGGCGATGGACATGAATGGATGGTGAGCGAGGACTGGGAGGCACGCACGGGACTCACCCACGACGTCTTCGTGGTGGGTGAAGTTGCGGAAACACCCGAGGCCACCGCAATGCGAGTGCGGTTCCAAGATGAGCAGATATTTTTGGAGGTAGTGGAGGCACTGTTGGAGCTGGACCATGGTAAAAGCCTACGCGAGCGCAAGCGCGCTCGTCACCGGGCGACAGGGTACATGATTGAGGACGAGAAGCTGTGGCGAGTCCCGGGCGGGAAATCGATTCGCGCCGAAGCTCGAGTTGAGTGCGTCACAAAGAAGGAGGCAAAAGAAATGGCGTGGAACACTCATCGCAACAATGGCCACTTCGGGCGCGACATGATCAAGATCCAATTAATGTCCAGGATCTGTAGCCCGGGACTCGACCGTTCTATCATGGAGGCCATCACTGGATGCGGTCGCTGCAAGAGTTTTGGAGCTGCACACATCCACTCCTTGCTCGAGCCGATCACAAGAAGGCATCCTTTCGAGCTACAGGTGTGCGATACCCTATCAATGTCGCCGGGGAAGGGGGGGTTTTAAAAAACTCGGGCTTTACATGGATGTGTACTCACAGCATCTGTCCTTCAGGAAGCTGAAAACAGCAGCAACTGGCCTGACAACGCGTGCGGGGCTCGAGGAGATTCATACCAAATTTCCACCATCCGAAACGCTCATGTGCGATGGGGGACCTGAATTCGACAACGCCACTGTGCGCGCTTATTGCGAATCCAAGGGCACGAACCTCCAAATTGTGTCCGCTTACTCCCCTTGGGTCAATGGACTCCTGGAGGGTATGAACAGCAAGCTACTTGGCCGGCTAAAGCGGTTGTGTGCCCCAGACCTAGGCGAGGACGACTACGAGGCCATGGCGGCCACAGACCTGCCGAAAAATTGGCCCGACCATCTGGATGAAGCCGTTGAGTATTTGAACAACAGAATCCTCCCGAATTTGCGATACTCAGCGAATGAACTC
This sequence comes from Mycena olivaceomarginata, assembly GCA_029378375.1. Taxonomy (NCBI): domain Eukaryota; kingdom Fungi; phylum Basidiomycota; class Agaricomycetes; order Agaricales; family Mycenaceae; genus Mycena; species Mycena olivaceomarginata. The sequence continues at coordinate 24,465 of JARKIC010001201.1, forward strand.
TTGTTCGGTCTCGTCATCAATACGCCGCACACGGAGCCGACGCTAGCAACAGCAGAGTTGCAGGAGGAGGATGTTACAATTCAGATGGCCTACATGGATCAGCAGAGAGTTGACGGCTATTCGCAGGTGCTGGATCACGCGCAAAAGCGCAAGGCGGTCTTCAATAAGAAAGTGACAGCTCGAGCTCCGAAAGAAGTAATATTCAGAGCAGGATGGCTAGTACAGGTCTACCGGAGCGACCTCGACTACACATTCAAAACGGAGCGGAAAACTGAGCCGAAGTGGTCCGCACCGCGTCGCGTCGTAAGCCGCGATCGGAATTCATACATCATCGAGACTTTGGAGGGGCTCCCCATTCGAGGGAGATTCAGCTCGCGGCGGCTGCGGAGGGTCATTCCGAGGACGGGCACGGCGTTGGCCGAAGTGCAGACAGCGATAGAGGTGGAGCGGGGTATACAGGAGGCTGAGGAAGACAAGCCGTCAGTGACGGGTGAAGATTCCGATGATGAAGACCAAGAAGAAGTTTTTGAGGAGCTCGACGAGGTCGAGGAAAGCAACGAGGGCGTTGCTTTAGAAGGGGGTGGGCAGATGTAGTGGGAGGTTCGGGGCGGCAGCAGGATGAGAGCATCGGGTATCAGGCGGAGGCTGTAGACGTCCGGGGAACAGTACGCGCATTAGGCGCCGCCATGAGGCAGCAGAGGGTAGCACACCTTGTACCGCACTTCCACAAGGCATTCTGGGTTTTCTGGGTTTGTCCGGCTGTCTCCAACGCATGAGTTGGAAATCGATATACTGAGCGAAAGGCCTGAGAGTCGTTGCTAGGGTTAAATACACGAGGCGGGGACAAGAACGGAAGGTTTCCGTGTCGTGGAACGAAGTATAAGAATCACCTCCCAGGGTGCAAAGTTGAAATTTCGCCAAATTGGGGAGATGACCCATGATGGCCCGCATTTCGGGGTAAATGTACGCAGGGATATCGAATTTCGCCGCTTTCCATTGTGAGGAACGAGTCAAGAGGGTGTCGAATACATCTTTGGAGACCTCTTCGACGTTTCGAGAGGCCTTTTCGATGTTTGGATAGGCAATGCCATATTCGAATTTCAAAATTCCGCATCGCTGAGAAGCTGAACCAGATCGTTGTTGCGAGTGTAATAAAAATCGATGGGGAGGGGGTAATTGGCCGAGCGACGAAGATACTCCTCTGCCAAAGCGCTTGGATTCCATGCAGCCTTCTCCCACGACGAGCGATACCGAAAGGAAGACCAAACGGCAGGAGTGGAGAGCACGGCGGCCCTCCACTGGCGGCAAATGTGGCCCAGAATCCATACTCCGCGCTGGACATTGGTGCACGGTGCGTGGGTGATCTCGGCGTAGCACACAAATATCGCGGAGAGTATTTCGTTGGGAGTCCGTCGGATTGGAATGGGGCCAGAGGGAACTTGCAGCGCTCCATGTGATGCGCAGCATGCATCTCCTCGCGCTCCAAGCGAAGGAGTCGCATGCGTGTTTCGGTTATCTGCTGTTCTAGGCTTGTTTTGAGAGTGCGGGCAACGAGAGCGCTCTCCCTGACCTCCAATTGTTCGCCCGTGAGGGGTATATTGGAGATAAACAAGGGCCCCCAGGTTGGAGAAAGTTTGTAAGGCAGCTTTCCCCATGACCCGGCGGATGATGATTGTTGGCCATGGCGATACCGTTAACGATACGGACCTGACATCACTTTGTCAGCTCGCGTCAATGAGTGGGACGATGGACGTACCAGACGTACAGATCCTTGACTTCCTGCGTAAGAATCTTGATGAAAGAAGACGAAGACAAAGCGATTACTCGGAGGGGTTAGGGTTAAGCCGCCTACATTTGATTAAAATTGAAACATGTAGGATAAGACTCAGGATAAATTCAAGCTTACCTCTCCTTGTACGCATCCATCAAGATGAAATCATCGAATCTTGGCGTTCTTTTACTGTTTTGTATGTTGTTCTGATCATGACGTCGTCTGCTCGCGATAGACTTTCGACTTGGCGAGATTCATCAATGCTGGTTCGTGAGCTCATCCCCAAAATACAATCTAGCACCGCCGTGACCGTACTTTGGGACCCAACTTTCGTTGCGCCATCGACCGGATTGCTCCCGACTCTTCGTGCAGAGCGACAGCAGTGCTCTATGATCTTCAAACACTCTATTTCCAGTCTGATTTATCAGTCTAAGTAACGTTTTACGAAAGGGAGAAATTTAATCTCTAGTATCGCTTACTTACGCCTTGCCAATAGCGAGGACCTCTTCCGCCGTCTTCTCGCCGCTCACCACCGACTGCACGACCTTCAGCGCCTGCGAAAAGTCGCGGAATATGATGTGCTTGATGCCCTCGCGGTTTGCAGTACGCCGCGAGGTCGTTTTCGCCATCGTCTTTCTGTTTCACAAAGAGGACGTCGGCGTGCCGGGCGGCGGACATATCTACAAACAGGGGATGAGTACTTCGGATAGGACCGGAGAGGTGCACGAACCGGAAACACCGTCCCCGAAGAAAAAGAGGAGCGGCGGGGACGCTAGCTTTTTGTATGGTAATATTGCGAGGGACTTGTCATGCCCAAAGCCACTGCGATTCCAATCAAATTTTGAGGTGAAGACGCCGCAGAAGCATGCGAGGATACCTAGTAGGGTGGCGGAACTTGATGTTCCATTTACCGTCTGGGTGGATATCGACATCGTTCGCGATGATATCGATGGTACTTGCGACCTCCTCGCCGACGAGATTCGACAGCACGGCGCGGATACTCGGCGCCATTCCACTGCCGACGGGATGAGATTTGCGAAGCTGATCAAAAACAATAGGGGATTACCTGGAAACAATGACGACCGGAATATCGTTCGCCCTACACCACGAATTGAAGTCTTTGAATCCCGAGTCGAGCTTGATGTCTAGATTGAATTCAGAGTCGCTAGAGAACCCCAAAAATAATAGGTGGCGTACTTTTGCGTAATTCGTCCTTGCAAGTATCGAAGGAGTGGCCGTTGGCTGTTATACTTTCTAACATTTCACGGAACGAATCTCTACGTTCGATGAGCGCCGTTCGCCGAGTCTCAGAACACACGCAAACTCACCTAAAAGTCTGCCGTCCTTCTAAGACAGACAGATTCCCAGCGCGCCTTTTCTCTTTCCCATATCCGAGGGTGTCCGTCATGACTATCCCGGTGAGAGTCCACACCAATCGGAACAAAGTGAAAGAAACAACGCACAATCATTTGAGTCCTGTGTGGTGATTGTGCCATCCCTGCGCAGCATTAGAACAGAGGGGGCGGGATGTCAACTGATGTCAAGCAGAACGTACCAGTCGGATAGAACCACGAAACGCTTGTCCTTGTACACGGGTAGGGAAGAGTGCTCTCGGGTACCGCGTCTGACATGGTGGTCGTCCGAAAACAATCGATGGCTTGCCAAATCGGGCTGTCGGACTCCATCGGACGATTCGGAGAATCGGAGTCCAGATGCTCGCCATCGTGACGTGGTGCGCGCGTGTCGTCGCGCTACCCGGCGACCTAGTTCATCTTCGGCCGAATTCTGCGGTGGGGTACCCGCAGCCTGCAGGTTTGTGTGATGTGATTCCCGACACCGGCAAGAATATTAAAATGGCGTTGGGACCCGCGGCAGTCCGAGCGCTGATCATAAGCGATGAGAGCTCATTGAATTGCGGGAGTCACTAGGCCGGCGCTTTCAACTATGTGAATGCGCTCGTGGCACGGCGTGGCACGGAGCGTGGCAGGGCCCTGAAAACTCGTTATAAGCTATCGAAGTCCCAAATTCTTGTTAGAACCAAAACCCTTCACTGTATCATGGCTATTGCAAAAAACCCCTCAAAAGCCGTCGCTGTTTTCTGTGCGTCATGCCTTGGGAAGCAGCCTGCGTATCGCACGGCAGCCGTTTGTAAGATGACTCGCGCGCCGTGTATTCCTTGGCTAAACTTCGCTGCAGCTTTAGGAGCAGCAATTGCACAGGCGGAGCAGACTTTAGTGTACGGTGGCGGGACTAAAGGATTAATGGGCGTGGTAGCCAGCGAGGTTCTCAGTGAAGGGGGTAGTGTGGTTGGTATTGTCCCGTTCGCTATCTCGACAGCAGGGGGTGAAGGAAAGGGTAGCGCCCCTGGTGTGGAAAATAACTTGAAGCTGGGTTCCGATCGCGTAGAAACGGCAAGCCCTCATCCTCTGCCCTGAAGTCCAGCCCTGATGACCCTTTTGCAGATTGTTGTCAACTCGATGAGTGACCGGAAAAACGAAATGGCGAAACGTGTTTCCGGTTTCTTCGGGTTGCCTGGCGGTTTCGGCACCCTCGATGAAGTGCGGCGCATTCTTCTTGTCCTCCGTCTCGCCAATCAGACTCATGTAACCCCTCAGATTTTGGAAGTCATCACTTGGACACAGATCGGCTTCCACACAAAACGTATGCGTGTATTTGCCCATGCATTAACCGCACATAAACCGGTTTCCCTCCAACAGCCATAATTCTCCTGAACGTCCTCTCCTACTTCGACCCTTTACGGCAACTCATTCGCACTGGCATCGAAGAGGGTTTCATTCCCGCCGATAACGAAAGCTTTGTGATATTTGTCGAAGGACCAGATGCACACGCAGAGCATGAACGCTTTGACTGGGGTACGGCGGGTCTCTCCGCATTGGCCAGCTGGGACAGTGCTGCCGCGAAGCCGCTGTTCGAGTGGAAAGAGATGAAGGCTGAGAATTAGGTTTGTATAGATTATTAAGTTAGTGCGTGCATGTAGAAGTCTCGTTATTTGCGCAGTCTATCGTCGCAACGGAGAACGTCCGCCTTCTGGGATGATTTTCCGAACAACGGCCGTGCTTGAGTCCATGCTTCGACCGCCTTGACGGTTTCGCCACGGGAATTCCACAAATCACCCATTCGAATCTGCCAGTGGTCGTTCAATTTAAGTTGGGTAAGTTCTGACGAGTGGAAGAAAAGAACGGACGGATCCCCATCAACTCAAAGCCATATCTACGAGGCTGGCAGCATAGCGTAGCGTAGGTGAGGGTACAAGCGAGTGGGGGAGCAATGAGTACAAGGCAAAGAGAGAGCGAGAGAGCAAACGAAGGAAAGGATTGGTACAAGACGACAAGTGGTACAATATAGTTCAGTGCGGGGTTCACGAGCGTTGAGCGAAGCAACAACAGCACAGCGGGGGTGCAGCGAATATATAACAGAAAAACCAGCAAGGCAACGAGCGGGCGAACGGACGAGTTAAAGCGCATACACATAGGCCCCGCAGGCGCCGCACTACTCGTCGCACTCGTCACGCTCCGGACCAGCGGGAGCACGAATGGCGAGCTCGGGCACCGGGGAGGACGACGGCGGGACTTGGCCTTAGCCTTGGAGGAGGTGGCGATGGGGAAGGTGAGCGCAGTGGGGGGGCGTGTGTGAGAGGAGGATCCGGAAGGAAGGAAAAAAAGGGAATGCGTCGTGAAGTGTGTGGGCCATGAGGACAACGAGCGGGCGACCGGACGAGTTAGAGCGCATACACATAATACCCCGCCGGCGCCGTACTAATCGTCGCGCTCCGTGGGAGCGGGAGTGGGAGCGGCGAGGTCGGGCGCCAGGGAAGACGGCGGGACCGGTCCTTGGGCGAGGTCGCGATGGGGAATGTACGCGCGGTGGGGCGCAGGTGAGGGAGGAGGGAGAAGAGAACGTGGGCACAGACTCCGGCGACGAGGGCGAGGAAGGGCCGGTGCGAGGGAGCGGCGTTGATGTGCGCGATGGGTCGAACGACGCCTGCGAGGGGAAAGACGGAAGGGAGGGGAACGCGAGCGTCCAATACGGCTTTTTGTACGATTACTCCTCCTAGACATAAATTCCCGAATCGTCCACGCGTGCGTTTCCCTCCTCCTTCGCGTTGACGTTTGAGTGGAATCGTCTCCGCGAGCCCCGTCCTTCGCATACTAGTCCTCAGCATCATCCTTCCCCACGGTGGGGCGAACGCCAGGGAGGAGAAGCCGAAAGTGGGAGGGCGTCGCACGAATGGTGCACGACGCGCACAGCGCCCTTTACACACGGTCCGAACCCGCACCGTCGTACGGGAACGGCGTGTCCGCAGCGAGGACGAAGTATGGGTGCTCCTCGGATATGCAGGTCGAGTCGGAGAATGTGGAGGTGATGGGTGAGGGTGGACGTGCGTGCGACAACTCCGAGGCGCACGAGGATGCGGATGCGCAGGGCGATTCGGGCGCAGGCGGGGATGTGGGCGAGGATGAGGAAGGGGCAGGGGAGGAGAGGTGCAGGTGAAGGAGTAGCTCGAAGGAACTGCGGGGCCGCTTTCGTACTGCGCCGCGAGAGGGAGGTAAGGCGCGAAAGCGAGTCGCCGCCGCTGCTTCAAAACAAATCACATTGCATGATGACTGAGTTGTGGTAGCGGGATGACGGCGGCGCCGCACGATGAGGGCTGCGGCGCGCTTCTTGAGCTCCGTCAGCAGAAGCCGCGCGCGCGAGGGCGACAGCGGGGTGTGCAGATTCTGTGTAGACTTCTTGCGCTGCAGCGACGGAGACGAGGTGCACAAGGAGAGCGCCAGTGGCGGGGCGGGCGAGTCGAAATCGAGCGCAGCTGGGACGAGTGCACGAACCTCTATGAGCGAGAAGGGCGGGAGGCAGGAGGGCAAGGGCGGGGGGCACGCCGACGAGCACGACGAGCGGCCCGCGGGTCCATTGTGGTGATCAAGTCCCAGAGGGAAGAGAAAAGAATACTCACCGCCGGCTGCCGTCAAGAGCGACGCAAAAGAAAAAGAATGACACGCCTTTTCGAGTGTGACTACGTCCCGATGTCGCCCGAATGCTTGATGTTCCCACGGCTCGAACCAGAGAGTTCAGCACGTACATCATGTAGCGGCTGAGCCAGGATGTCAAAAAATTCCCGCACCCCTCCAGTTATTGTGGGGTCATTCCATTATAGTTATTATAGAGACACCGGGCATTATTCATTGTCCAAGCTGAACAATCCGCAACTGTTGGTGGAAGTACAGTAATTTGAGCTCCTGTTAGTCGGAATCCAACCCGCTCGCGAGGTTTATCCAATTAGCATTGATGTGGAGTGGCTGGCTTGGCCGCTCCATATCTTCAAATCAGGACTCGACCCTGCTGTCCTTCAATCGAGACTTGTTACTTTCCTCAACCAGGCATTCCCTGCGTTCAACAGAAGGTTTGTCTCAGGTGTGGTGGAAAGTGGCAATAATGAACAAGAAAGATTCAAAGTACTGTGATGTGAGAAGTTGAAATTGGATCCAAAGCAATAACGAAGTGGGACTGCAGGAAGTAAACATTCACTGCATTCCGAGGCCCCGTCGGCAGGCTGTGCCGACATCGGCTGACAAAGGCCGACGGGGATCAGCACTGCTTGCCGACCTGATATCGGCCAAACTGGGCCTGACATCGGCTGACGCAGGACTGACAGCCGTCGGCCACGTTCCCAAAATAGGCTCCTGGCATCAAACTGTCAGCTGTCATTGGTTCCCATAGGTCCAATAGACATTTAGTTATCGCCGGGAACTCATATAAAGTTTTTTTTCAAGACTTACGGACGTCGACAGGGTTGGCATGGCCGTTCCAAGGGGTCGTCAGCCCAATTCGGCCGACAGGGGTCAAGCCAAATTAGGCCGACGACCCCTCGGAACGCAGTGATTGGCTTCCCCACTGCACCCGGTATGAAGATGGATAGGCGGGGGGAAATGGTTTTGTGAATTAGCAGAGGGCAAGGGAGTAGTATATTTCATCCTCAACCTCATCCGAGTCTGTATCTGGGCCAATCATTGAGTGTTGCTCAGTGAGCTGTCCCAATCATCAGCAAAGCACGTAATAAAATTGTCAAGTGCAGACTTGCCTCGTGTGCGGATCTTTTTATGGCTTCAATATCTACAAGTGGATATCGCATCGCGATGGCGACGTCTTGACTCTCCAGATCGAAACCTTTTGCAGCATGGAATTCACGGATGAGCTTAGTCTCCTTTTCCTCCAAGACTAAGCCCCGAAGCACTATCGTAAACTCGGGTGTAGGTAAGCCGATGTCCTCGGCAATTGCATGAGTCAACTGGTGGAGTCCCGCTGGATCGAAGGCCCAGTAGTACTTTTCAGCATCCGGAGGATTTATAATGGTGAGTTGATTGTCAAGGACCTCAACCTGTGGGTTCAACAAGAACAGATAAACCTTGCTTGAAGGTGCATCTGTCATGAATGTTCCCCGCAAAGTTAAGCCATCTAGTTGTTGGTCCAAAGTGCAATAAAAATGAATGCCAGTGATAAAATGCAATGGCACATTGGCAACTGGGGTGGAAGCAGGCATTGAGCCAATGATCTGCGGAGTATTTTCTGAGAAACCCACCAATAACACCTTGCAGGTGCTTATGAACATAGGCCTGTTGGGACAACCACCATTTTATGACATTGCCTTCTGCATGATCTTCTATTCCGCCATATGCCACCAAATAATGTGAGTCTAGATTGGGATTGCCCTGATATTCAACTCTAGCAATTACTTCCATAAGTATAATGATCCAAAGCAACTCTGAAACACACCGTGTCCATCCAGTTGGCATGCACTCATTTTGCAATGGGTAGCCCTCCCACGGCTGCATATAAATCGCATTGGGTGTGACATGGTTTGGAAAGGGAATTGCCAGGGGTTGGCCTGACTTGAAATCAGCCCAGTGACCAGAAATCCAAAGTGAGGGAAGAATGATGGGCTTTGTGGATGAAGGAAGATTATAACCAAAGTACTGTCGGGAGGAGATTGCCAACATGGCATAAAACTCGTCAAATTCGAGCACACGTAACAGTTTGGCGTGTAACTCATCCTCCGTGAGTTTGAATGATGGCAATTCAGCCGGAGTAGGACATAGCAGGTCAAACCGGACTCCCGAGCACAATTTAACCCCATTTCCAATATCCAAACATAATTTTCCAGTGGACAGTCGGATCCACGCTGTACCTGGAAGGTCATCAACACTGCTTCCAGTGGTTTCCACCCAATACAATTCTGCGGCCTTCACAATGATCAGCTTGGCCATGAGCATTTGAAATGAGACTCACCCAGAAGTGCTGCAACTGTAGATAAATTGAAAATAAATGTAAGGTTTAGGAGCACTCAAAAGAACGGACCATTTTAAACTCGACATATCTTGAGGTCAAGATGGATTGGGCATGCATTTGCCGGATTTGAGAAATTGTCATCATGTCTGCCTGATGAATGAGGAATGAAATCTCTTGTTTACAGAAAACCATTCACCATCATGGTAAATCAATGCATTGAGCCCAGCTGAACAAGTAAACCCAAATAACTGTGCCAAGAGAGGATGACTTCACTTCAATGGTTAGATTCATAGGCTGGCAGGCGGAACCGCGTACCGATATCGTTGGACTTCCAGGACTTGAGCCTTCCTCTATAAAAAAAAAGATGAGACAAATGTCATATGAATTGAGGTGGTGCTTTGCCTGTTCAAATTTGGTATCATCATGAACAACCACAGTCATTGGGTCCTGGCTGCCGAACACTCGTGCACGATAAAGCCTCTGTGTTGCAACAACAACCTCAATGTGCCGAATTACAACTCCTGTCCTTCTGCGATGAATAGGAACGTAATCGACCACATTCTGTTTGTTGATCTCGTCATAAAGAATTAAATCACCCAAATTCACTGAGTGGAAATCTATCAGACAGTTCATGAATGGCAATTAAAGGCACCAGTGAGAGGGGATCTAGTTATCTCACCGCTTCTGGGTTGCTCTGTCGTAGTGCTGGCTCTGGATCGAGGCGTCAGCAGAGACGATGAGGGGATGGGAAGAGACCAAGCCATAAACGTACAGATTGTTCGTAAGGGTGAAGGATTCAGCGGTGATATCATAGCGCAGAGATGTCCTAGGACCCTCTCCTTCTCCCCCGCCACCACCGCTTACCCCACCCGCTCCACCATTGCCTCCAGTACCTCCTGGGAAAAAATCAACTGTGTGGTCGGGATTATAGCCGAATTCGCTTGCACCATGGATAGTGATAGTCTGGGATTCAACAGCCAGGCGAGACATGACCAGTATGGATGGCAGAGAACACCAGCAGAACGTAGGGAGGACAAGGTGGTGGATAAAGTGAAAGGCGTGGACACAGCCTTGGACAGCTTCAATTGCCGTAAATATTTCGGCCATCCGGACCGTCGATCCATTTAGCCCTCAGTTAAAAAAGTGACAAGGACAGGAGTTTCGCTCACCGAGAGGGCCGAATTTCTCAGGTTCAAACACATTCGAACCCAGGACCGAACGCGACCATGGCCAGGTCGTGTGTTGGGAGCTTTTTTTGGCAAGTCAAAATCAAGGACGGGCACATTTCATTAAGGTGTCCCGGCAAGTTCTCGTTCAACTGGCAAATGAACCTGGAGTAAATTGAAATGCTAGCTAGACAGCAGAGATTACATAGAAGGATGAATGAGCGCACCAAACGAGGCTCAGCGTGTGAAAAAAGCACCGGTCGTGTGTCGCACACTCCCCAAACGGGATAACCCGGTGTGTATCGTTCGATGGGGAACTAGGTTCGACTACCTGCTGATGCATACTGTAATGTAGATTGTCATTTCTTCTTCTTCCCAAAGACTCTCATTGCGGAAAAAGAGGTCTTTTTTGTCTATTCACGCTGAACCGGATTGACCAGGGCCATAGTTAGACTTGTATTGCGATTCTTGCTCGCACCAAAACAACTTGAAAACAGTCGAAAGAACTCAAATAGAAACAACTTTCCCACCTAACGACGATTGCAGCAGGTAGAGATATAAAACACTCCCTCCATGAATGACCCAGTCACGTATTAGCTTGGGGGGACCGGGTTCGATTCCTCGCCGGTGCACATAGATCAAACCCTAGGCTGTTTTTTTTTTTGTTTCTTTTGCTTCCTAAACTCTCTGAGAGCGGAACAAGTGTATCTTCTATTCAGTCGCCCGGAATGTTTTAGGTGAACGTTGAACATGGGCGGAATTTATCTGTGGCGACCCTCAAATGCTGCGATCGGCGCCATTACCCGAACCTAATGGCGGGTTGGGCGGGAGGGCGGAGATTTAGTTTCCTTCAAAAAGAGTGGGAGAGAACCAGCACTAAATTTGCACGATTCATTCCGTTCTCATATCTGATTCCAAACGTCCTCTCCCCGCGAATTAATCAACCCCACGCGTTATCGCAAAGCACATTCAAATTGATCATTTACTGAATCTATGCTAGAATTACAATTACGAAGGCAAAGGATGCAATTATTAAGTATCCACGAGGCAGTATAGGTAAGAATAATAGTATAAGCAAAAAGAGCGAGAGACCAGTGAGCTACGAAGTAAAGGAATGACAATGGAAATTGGAATGGTACAAGAAAGAGTGAGCGAAGGGCGAGCGGGGTACAAGAAGTACAAGATAGTTCAGTGAGGGGTTCAGAGTTTAGCAGCGGCGGAATCAGAAATGGAAGAGGAAGGAATGGTAAGCGATGAATGCAACGATTGCGATAGCAAAATCAGGCCAAGTGTAGAAGGATCAGTGCCCATACACACAATACGCCGCTGGTGCGGTATATTCGTCGCGCTCGTCGCGCTCCGGGCGAGTGGGAGCAAGAACGACGATCTTGGACGCCGGGTGAGACGACGGCGGGCCTTGGCTTTAGCCTTGGGCGCAGGTGCGATGGGGAAGGTGCGAGCGGTGGGGGCGCGTGCGAGAAAGGAGGAGGGAATGCGTTGTCGGTGTGCGCCAAGGGGAACGTGCGAGCGGACGAGGAAGGGCCGGCGAGAGGAGGCGGAATCGATGCGCGCGGTGGGTCGAACAACGTCTGCGAGGGTGGGAGACGGAAGAGCCGGGAGCGTGAGCATCCAATCCTGCTCCTCGTACGACTCCTGCACACGAACACCCAATCGTCCACCTGCGCGTCTTCCTTATTCGTCTCGTGGAATCGCCTCCCCTGACCCGTCATTCGCATACTCGGAATCGGTGTCGGTGTCGCACTCCCCCCGCAGCGGACTGTGAGAAGCCGAAAGCGGGAGGGTGTCGCACGAATGGTGCACGATGCGCACGGCGCCATTCGCGGATGGATCTGGATCCGAACCAGGACCGTCCTACGGGAACGGCGCGTCTGCTGTGACGGGTGCGCTCCTCGGAGGTGAGGGCGGGGCGTGTGATGAGTCGGATGCGGATGCGGATGCGCAGGGCGATTCAGAGGCGGGCGGGGATAGCAGTGAAGATGAGGAAAGCGGAGACGCACAGGTGAAGGTGTAGCTGGAAGGAGCGGCGAGGCCGCGGTCGTACAACACCGCTAGAGGGAGATAAGGCGTGAAGAGCGAGTCGCCTCCAGCGCTGCTGTGGTCCAAATTACACGGCATGGCGGATGAAGCACGGAGCGTGGCCGTAGTAGGATGACGGTGGCGCGCTTCTTGGGTTCCGTCAGCAGGAGCCGCGCGCGCGAGGCGGAGGGCGGGGGTGTGCAGGTTCGGCAAAGACTTATTTCGCTGCAGGGCAGGAGACAAGGTGCGCAGAGAAAGCGCCAATGGCGGGGCGGGCGAGTCTGAGTTGAGCGCTGCTGAGAAGACATCGAGGAACTCTGCCAGTGAGAAGGGCTGGAGGCGCGCAGGCGAGGGTGTCGAAGAGAACAATGAGTGATTCATTGTGGCTGTCCCCGGGGAGGAGAGGAGAATCAGTGCCAGACGAAAAGGATACGCACCTGCTGCCAACATGCCACGCAAGAAGCATTGTTTTACTGTAAAAAAATTCACCGGAGAAAGAGCAGAGGAATTTGAGTAGAAGCGGACTGCAAATGATTCACCTAGCTATCTTTACTGTATTCGAGGCGGCGGTCTGCATCAGAAATTCCGACTTCTCGAAGCCCTAGCTGAAGCGTACAACTTTCGGACCATCCGCGCGAGTTGGGCAAAGAAACTGACGTTGGTCGAGCATGATGGTGAGGGAAGAAGATGCACGGAAGTCGCCGGAGGCTTGATCCGAGGCGGCTGTCACACTGTGACCTAGTCTCTTATAAACAGACGCTTACACAATCAACTCGTAATAAGTAGTCCAAACAATGCTTCCTTGTCGTCCGCCATCTTGACTCCACCAGTATTCTGACAGGAAGTAAATCTTAATCGTAGCAGATTGACGGTCGTGATCGGTTACATAATGATGGCCCGATATGGCGGACAGGCGAGCTGAGCGTAGAAGTGCGTGCAGGAGGAAGCAGGGGATGGAATAAAATATTTTGAGCTCATGGAGGGAACAATTTCATACCTAAAACATCTTCTGCGTCTTCAGAATGTGAGACAACCTCGTGGAGAGGCTGCAATAAATTTATTTTCTTGGAGCCGAGCGCTGCCGAGCGGAGGTTCAAAGGACTGTAAATTTCCCACAGGGACCGTCAATCTACCGACTCGAAGGATGCTGAGGTGGGGGTGAAATTTGGCGGGAAATCCCATCAAAACGTGAAACGCAGCTCTGTCGGCCGATAGATTTACAGTCCTAAGGCTGCCGATGGATAGTCCTGGCGCCGAGACGCCATCATCAATAATTGCTGCCAAACAACGCGTCCCGCCTAACTTCTGTTGACTGCTGCCTTCACCGCGTCGCATCCAACACACTCCAACACATTGCAAAGTCACTCTCAACCACCCAGCTGCGAGCTCAGGCAGCGAGCTTGCGAGCCGCCTGAGTGGAAGGCAAGGTGGCACGGATGATCTAGCGTAGTCTTCGCCTCGCATGTAGATTAGATTGTATCACAATCTAATCTGGCCGGTCAGCGGCACAGCCTTAAGCTTCTTCCTCCGTGCACTCGACATCAAAACCAGCAAGTTTTTCTTCCTGCTCGTCCCCGGCGACATCGACGCGTTTTTCGAGCCCCGCCCACCTCTGCCCTCTTTTCTTTTCTTTTTCGCTGACGCTGGGTTGCTTCGGGTCTCCTTCATCAGACCCGGGGTTGCCTTTGCGTACGGGTTCGGCCTGTTCCGCGTTCCGTCTCCCTCCGACGCGCTTTCCCGCAGATCTCCCTCTGCGTTGCAAAGCCCCTCGGCCGGAACGGCCGATCCCCCCGCAAACCACACACACACCTCGTCTCTCTCTCCCACAGTCTGCATAGCAGACACGCAGCGCATAGCGCTGATCTTCTCCGCATCACATCGCATCCTCTACGCGGCCTTGAAGACACGACCACCTTGCTTGCCACTCTCTCCGCTTGAGCCTCTGTTCTGGATCTGATGCGCGCGCAGCGCTGCAAAAAAAAAATCTACATGGCACGGCACACTTAACTTACTCAATGGCTCGCGCCGTCCGCTCTTGTACTCCACGCCTGGTCACGGTGCCACCGGGGTGCGCCGATGCGTGCCCTGGGACCCGTATACTGTGGTACCATCGTCTACTGGACTGTCATGCACTGGGCTGGTCGAATGTTTATCGGCCTCGTGGGCCCTCTTCCATTGCAGCCGCGGCGTCTGCGTGCCGCGCTGAGCCACGCCAGTGTATGAATGTGTGAGTATCAAAACTCTGAGGCACGCGCAGCGTTGGAAATTTTGCCAGTGGCGCGGCTTTTCTTTTCTTTGCTCATGGGTTATCCTCCAGCTCGTCATTGAACTCAAGCGCTGCTCGTTCAAGAAGCAACAGGCTCTTTCTTGATGAGACTTCGTGCTCGTGAGTTATATTTACGCTGTTTCTTTGTTTACATCCAGTGCTGACACTGCGTGCGCAGCGCAGAAAAAAATTGGGTCCGGCCCCGTTTCCATGTTCGGTGGGACACCACCTTCGTCCCATCTACCGAGGCCCCGGGGAAGCGCCCCTCGCGTTCGTATCACTCCAATGGCGCATGCTGGTAGTGTTGCCGTATATTCACAGCTGCGTGCAGCATTGTAAAAATTAATCACCACTCCCTCCTCTCTTCCTGCCTCTCCGAATCTCATCCGCCAACACAAATATCCTTATCTCTGGGACACCTCAAACTCCCTGTCGTCGATCCCCACCCTCTGGCAGCCATGCATTGGCGCCGTTGTTGCCGATGAAGACACACAACTTTGTTTGGCACAAAAAAAAGTTATTTTCCCTTCACTTCTTCGCAGCTTGCCACTAACCCAGTGTACATTCGCAGAATACACCCTCTTCCGACTTGTCTCCCGACCGTCTTTGGCGCTTGAGGCTCCGGTGCCGCACCAATACTGTGGACAGCACCGACATCAGCACCTCGGCGGTCCGCTGATTTTTATGCCCAAATCACCACCACAACTGCCTCCCGCTTCTGTGCCATCTGCCTAGAACCGTTTGCAAGGGCCGCCGACGGTTGGATTGCCGACTGCAGGTAAAACTGCTGCTCGCCATCATAGTCTAAGATAACAACAAATCTGACAAAAAATATTGACCTCCTCCATATCCCTCACACGGAGCATTGGATTTTCACGTTCCTCTCTGGCGCGTTCGACACCCGCACCACCTCCCGGAAAACCTGGGCACTGCAGCTCAAACTACGTTGTCACCGACGTGTATGACATCGCGCAGCGCCCGAAAAAAAATTATCCACTCTCCTGCCTGCCATCTCCGCCATCGCCTCTGCTACTTCTCCCTACCCCACCTGAGCGTCCCCCCGCAGTCTAATCACAGGCCCCGGCCGTAACGCGTCGCCGCCGCTGCCGCCGATGACAGCAACACTACTTTCACAAAAAAAAAAGTCTGTTTTTTCTCCAGTTCTTCATTGATTGCCGCCAATTCTGTGTTCCTTTTCAGCATACATATTATTTGGACTCACATCCTACTTACCTCGGCATTTCGGGCTCTCACGCGACGTCGACATTGTGCACAGTGCCGCCATAGCGCCTTTTTGGTCCCCCCACACGAACCCCCATTTCGATCCTAACCCATCCCCGCATGTGCTGTCCCGCCTGTGTCCCACTTGCTTAGGAGCCCAGGGAAGCACCTCCTGATGTCAGATTGCTGACCGGAGGCAACGGTGCAGCTCGCCGTCGTTGCACACAGCGACAACAAAATTTGGTAAGAAAATTCAAATCCCCTTTATCCCTCTTGCGCAATACTGAATCGATGTGTTTTTCTTCAGCACTCATGTCTCCCCCAACACCTCCCGAAAGATGTGGGCATTGCGACTCGACCTTCGTCGTCGCCACCGCATACAACACCGCCGCCATTGCCCTTTTAGGCACCATCAAGTTGTGACCTTTCTTTTGGCCAGCACTCACACCACATGTGTCCGCCCCACCCGCATACCACCTCACCAAGACCCTAGGCAGGCCCCGCGACCGGTAAGATCGCCAACCGTGGGTGAAATTCAGGCTTCCCGTTATTCCAGACGACATTGACAAAATTTGACAAGAACGTCGGCTTCCTCCGTGTCGCTCTCGCGGCACATCGGATTTTTGTGTTCTTTCTCGGCACATGCATCACCCGCAGCACCCCGGAAGATGCGGGTGCTGCGGGTCGAACTTCTTCGTCGCTGTCGTATACAGCGCCGCCGCTATTGCCTTTTTTGGCACCACAGTATTGTATGT
Organism: Mycena olivaceomarginata; assembly: GCA_029378375.1. Classification (NCBI taxonomy): domain Eukaryota; kingdom Fungi; phylum Basidiomycota; class Agaricomycetes; order Agaricales; family Mycenaceae; genus Mycena; species Mycena olivaceomarginata. Next base: position 40,983 of record JARKIC010001201.1, read on the forward strand.
TATTTTGTTACCAGCGCTCACACACTCAAGCCAAACCCCTTCCCAGGTGCTTAGGGCTTAGTGAAGGTTCCGGCACGCGCACCTGAACCCCTGGCCGGTTCCGACTTGTACTAGGTACCCATATCATCCATGAATAAAGTTCGCTTCCATTTGCATTCAATCTCATACGTGAGTTACATTATGTGCCCTTTCCCACTCAACCAGGAAAGGGTACAAAACCTTTGCACCTTTCGGTTTCGCCTCAGTCATCCATACGCGGTTTATCACCGCTTGCGCCGGATCTGTTCCTCCTTCCCCATACCGCTTCAAAATTCGGGCAGCATTCTCCGCCTCCGCCAACGATGTCGAACCTATACCAAGAGCATCTTGAATACTTTTCTTCTTGATTTTCTTGGTCCTATGGCCACCCTACTCCAGTAAGTCAAAGAGAATATTGAACAGGTAAATGCCCCACTGTGATATGTGACGGCTGCCCGAAATACGTGCGAGAGACGAGTGCTATGAACTCCCAGGAGGCTGCAACACCAGTGTTTTGCTGAACTTTGCGGCGATGGCTGACGTAGTCCTCGTATCCGGACAAACCTTTGATCTCGGTGCTCAACCATATGACATCGGTGTTTTCTATCGCCGCTTATGTTCTGGCTATTTAAGGTGCGCCGGCGTGCGTGTTCAAGGGGCTTTGCCTTTGGATCATTGACATCGAACGTCATTAGGCTCGAGCCCGGATTGCTCTGGGATCCGATTTGGGTGGCCCACACCGGATTGGCGTGAAAATAGGTGCCTTCAGCCTTAATAAAGGTAGGTGAACACCGTATTAAATCGAAATCAAATACTACCTGTTCCACAAAAATTTCCAAGCAGTTATCACTCGGGATGACTGCAAATTCTGGAGACGGCCAAGTTTCCTCCAATAGTGCATCGTCGGTAACTTTGACGAAGTATACACGATGGTCTGGGTATTCTCGATCCCTAATAGCCAGCTTCACGGGACCTAAGCCAATATGTGAGGAGTGGAAATTGCGAGAGGAGAATAGAAACCGGTAAGTGCGGAATTGGAAGATTGTAATTCTTCCAAAAGTTCGCGAAGAGACACACGCCACTCCCGAGGTCCGCATTGGACTTGATCAACGACTGTAAGAAGGATATCTTGTGATATTTTAATGGGTTTGGGACTGCGAGCATCTTCGATAAGCAATTTGACCCGTTGCACCTCTAGGTCGGAATCCTATTGCCATATTAACGAAAAACAGCCAACGAAATGAAGGTACATGCATGCGGAGTTGTTTCCTTTGGTTGTGTCTGACCTTCGTCCTCTGGATGGTATTAAAGCTTACAATAAGACGGCGGAATTGGGACTTACCTTTCTCACTTAAGATGGATAGAGATGGGGACAGACTGCGAGGTTTTTGGACAGATGCTACGGCCTTTGTAAACCCAGTGTCGGGGTCAGAAAGAACCTGGCGGAGTCGTGCAACAGTTGTCTTGCTGGCGCTGAAGTTTCCGGGCCATTTGTAGATTTGACGTTGTACCATAGCTACCAAAGCGGGTTTCAAGACATCCCTGCCGACTGGTTAGTGCGAAATTTGAATTGTGAATGCAGCATACAAGTCGCTTTGGCCATACGGAACCTCCGAATTCAGGATGGACATGGCGGCAAGTCCCAAGTACGGGTACCCCTATTTAGATCAGAAGTCACGGTCGAAACATTCAGCGACCGAACGAACAAAATTAACTAAATGAGAGAGACAATGTGTCCGGTTGGAGAAACATTAATAGCTTCAGTTGAAGAGAATGAAAAGTAAAGTAGAATTTGGCCGACTGGAAGAAAATCTTTCTTTCGGTTGCATAAAGAGAATAGATTGGTTCAGATGTTCCAACTGAACAGAACGAGCTATTCTCAACTGGATAGAACGGACAAATCATAAATTTCTTTTCAGTCGGATGAAATCAAATCATTTGTCCGGTTGGATACTGTGAAATGTCCGTTCGGATAGATCAAATGTATTCAAACGGATACATAGCTTTTCTTCAAACGGAGACATAGCTTTTCTTCAAACGGATAAAAGCTCAAACTCCAACCGGATGAAATGGTCCAGTTCGACCGAATGAAACGGAGTCTTCTGAGTGTATGGAATGAATCTTCTGAAAAAATCTTCGGTCGGACAAAACTAAAAACCTCAACCGGACAATAACAACTTGTAATTAGAATCCTAACAGGATAAAATATTATTCAAGAGCAATGGCAACTACGATTACAAGCAGGGCATAAATCTCCTACTGGACGATTCGGATTGAGGTAGTCTTCACGTTCAAGAAGGGGTGTATCAGTCCAAGATAACAGGTATTTGAACAAGGTACCAGGGTTGTCGAAATTCTCCGCCCAACCACCCCATGAGCAAATATTACGGAAAGGCCAGCGCAGAACCATGGCGAGGTATTGGCAGCCACCGCGACGAAATGAATGGGTTCCGTACGGTCGAGGATCAATGCCAATGTCCAAAAGATTGTTGCGGAAATATTCCATAAAGGAATCGGTAGACTATTCCAAACCAAGTCAGAGGTCATGAAATTCTAGTAAGAGATTACCGACTTACCATTCCATCATTCGGGAGAATACTCCATCCGTTGCGTCCAGTCTTCTTCCGAAAGATAAAACCCGATGGTGTTGATTCATTTGCCCGAGCCAGCTTCCACATAATTGCAAAAGCTTGCACTGGACACATCCATGGTCGGTCGGGATTTGCATATAGATAGAAGGGTTGGATGCCTTTCAGTCCACGTTGAGCAACTTGTGACTCGCGAGCCGAAATTATTAGAAATGCGGACTTACCTCCATTCTGGTGAGTCTTGCGAAACGGTAGATCAAGACGGATGCGAAAACCCCCATTTCCCAAAGGTTCAAAATGAACATCCTGCCAGGTGATTCTCAAAGCCTCGTCGTATCGTAGAAGACAGAGCATGGAGACGATGTACAACAATTGCAACATCATCCGAACAGAGCGGCCGGCCCAATCCTCTGGGTGTTCTTGCTTACGCTTTTTGGATGTCGCACCGTAGCTGGTCGAACTCTCAATCGGAAATTGAGTGTTGTAAGTCCACAGCTTCTTCATGGTCGGTTCATCCATGGCGCGAGCGCTTGTGACGACCTCGCCGGCGCGAACCTGGAAGAGAATATGTCCTCGTGAATAATATAGTTCATGAATTTGAATCGCACCTTGTTTCGCCGTAGACTAATCATATACTGTGAGACGACGGTAGAAATGGAAGGATTTCCATAGAATTGGCCAGGGATGAGAGGATTAGCCTGCCATTCTTGGGTCCCGAGCTCGTAGTCGCGTGAAAATTTGTGGCTCATGGCGGCTCGCATTTTCTGTGCCGTACTATATGTGGATCGCGGAATACTTGGGTCCTTCGGCTTCCCAGTTTTGACATCGTTATCATCACATCTTTGAGCAGAAATATGGTTAGCAATATTACAATTGTTGAGAGAAAGCCGGTGCACTTGTTCATGATCCAAAGTGCAATCCAAGTCGGTACCTCAGCTGAAGGTGCCTTGAATAGTTTATCTGAGTCCTCGTCTGCTCTGAAGCACCCAATTTCAATGCAGAATTGGATAAATTGATTCCATAGTCTGCGGGTTTAAAGCCGCTTCAATGTATTTTTTCTGAGGAAAAAGTGTTACTACGCACCGGCGATATTCAGCGCGGGTATTATCGACAATAACGTTCTCCGAAGCAGATTTGAGGTGCTTAGACATTTCGTCTCTCTTAGTCTTTGCAACTTTGCTCGGAGATGTGGGGGAAGCACTGGGCCGTTCATTGCTACTGCCGCTGCGAGTACTTCTCCGATCGACTTCGAGAGTGGCCAGCATTGATTCAACTTCCTCTTCATTTTCTGCTCGAACGGCTTCATGGCAGACAGCCTGTGCAGATGCAAGGATGGCTGCAGCTCCTGCGGCGCCTGGAGGTAATGGCATGGAAGAAAGTGGTGACGCCTTAGTCACAAAGCCCCTATGAAATTTGCATTTGACCTTCATGTCGCAGAATCTTGTGTGGACTGAGGCCTTGAAACTTCCGGAACTCAACCAGACACTGGGACCAGATCGTTCAATCAAGGAAACCACACTCATCATGTATGTGAAAATTCACTTGAGAGTGACGATGTAAATATAATCTTTAAGAGCAAAACTGACTCGTACCGGGCGCAGAACAAATAAAACAACCACAAAAGAGCTTAAAGAAGCTCTCGCAAATTATGGTCTCCCAATTTCGGGTCCAAACAAGAATGTATTAGCGACCCGGCTTCGAAATTACTCAAATGATCGCGAGCAGTGGATGAGGTGAAGAAAAGGAAACCAGAACACCATGTGGATGCTTACTGTGCATTAGTATCTTCCAGCCGCGTGTAAAGCGGAGTAGAGGTGATATGTCGGGTTCAAGACTTAATACGCACTCAGGAAAAAGGATTGTGTCCCAATTTGGGCAAGTGGAGCCCGAAACCGACTATCCAAGCAAACGAGTCGCGGTTCGGGGTCAGAGAGAGTTGAACAACGCTGAAATCGCGGCCAACGACGCATGGGTGAGTTGCGAATTGAAATCTTAGCGAAAATTAACTCACTGTATTCCTATTTTTCATTAGGCGGAAGCGGCTCTCAAGACTGCACAGTGGGCAATGCCCACCACATCCCAGCCTTTACAAGCCGTAGGAGATGAGGATGAGGAGAGCAGGCAAGCCTCAAATACAGTCTCTGCCGACGTAGTAAGCCTTGCGCGACATTCAATCAATTCCGATCGGTACATTGAATCGTGCAATAGAATGCCATACCTGTGCAACAAACGGATATGAGGCAAAGCATCGAAACAGAAAACACACCTCGAGCTACCTCTACTGAAATTCCAGAGACTCACCAGGATACCGATGGCTCAAGTCCTGTACCGCGGTCAAATCCGGCTGATGAACGACTTCATGTGATGATGTCTGCATTGAGTGCGCAGGTCACAGCACTCTCGGAGCGGATTCCGATACCCCAGCGTGAGGTATGGTCCGAATATTATACTACCTGCGAAAGAAACTCATCAGCCACAACAGGATCCCCGTAACACAGATTTCCGCTTGCGCAAAGTTGAGCGCGAGCTCAAGGGCCTGAAAAATGGAATCCATGGTATACATTTGGGAGTTTCTACCCTTCTTGCGGCCTCGGAATCTCGTGCGGGAGGCTCCACATTGAACCCATCGGCCGTCCATGCCTCCCAAATGGCTGTGGGTACCTATCTGACTCGCACGGCGGTCCCCGAGGTGGTTGCGAGAACAGACAGAGTTCTTCCCGCGGATGCCATAGATCCTGCGAATCTGATGGTGGTACTCCTCGGCGATGACGAGGAGTTCAGTTTCGATTATACCCGAGTCCCGAACCCACCGAACATCCATTTTTCCACCGACCTTTCACGGCTTTTCCAAGAATGGGAGTCTTCGACTCTCTTGATGGTAAATGGCCGTGGGATCGCAATCAAACATTGGCCTTTGTTTTATCGGCGTCGTAAGCAGGGTACTAACCACAAAAATGGGGCCTGGGATAAGATGAGGACGGAGTGGGGAAATTGGAAGGTCTGCCGTCGCCTTCTCTGATTGATATCACACTAACCTAGAAGTATTTACAGTTTCTTGTTGAAGAGCGCCAGAAATTTGGAGCTGAAGACGAATTTTGGACTGGATATTCAACGGCTGAGGGCGTGCATCTTCGCTACCAACAAATCCTCGATGTGCTGAAGGAGGCTCGAGAGTCCCGCGATAACTCCGATGCTGCAGCGGCGCGAAAATTCTTTGGCGGCAACTTGGATCACCCCGCGGCTGATGGTGCCTTCGCATACAAGAAGAGTGGGCAATGGCGGATCAAGGACAAAGACAGTGCTGTGGCTGAGATTTGGCGGGAACTGCTTGCCAGCAACGCAGACATCGCAAGTCGGTGGGCCGCGATGCAAAGAGAGAGCCGTCTCATCTGATGATCACCGATAATGCCGCAAGGACCACCCGAGCCGGAGGCGCACCAAGTTCCGAGTTCACAGACATTTGATTTCAGTACTACTCAAATCTCGATTAGTTCTAGCTATTTTATTGAGTTGCCGTTGGCTTTCAGTTCCGGCGCTGGCCAGCCTGGCTCCGATAGAAAGAGGAGTGGATGATGAAACATGAGGCGTGAGGTAAAGATGGCCGCCCGAGGACGTTGATGTGGATTGACCGGTGTCGGGGGGTACGCGACGCGACGAACCACTCGATCGCAGTTCGCGAGAGAGGCGAGCCGTGACCATCACGGGCGGATGTCGGCCGAAACGGGCCATCGGTCCGATCAAAACTCGCTTAGAGACGAGAGATGTGGCTGTGTGGGACCGTCAATCTACCGGAGGAAGTCAAGATTATGTGCGTCTTGTACTTCTTTCCTGTCTGGACCTCACTAATTCGAACCCTAGCAGTCGACGCTACGGATCGTTAACGATATCGTCGATTCTTTGGCGATGGCAGACAATTATCGCCGTCGTGGCCTGGGGGGGAAGCTCCCCAACCCGGTTGTCACTCTATTTTGATCCACTGTTCACCTCCAACACTCCTCCAATGCGTGAGCAGTTGGAGGAGACTAGGGAGAGACTAGAGTGCTCTCGTCGCTCGCACTCTCAAGTGCAGCTTGGAACAAAAGATAACCGCAACACGCATGCAACTTCTCCGCTTGGAGCGCGAGGAAATGCATGCTGCGCATCACATAGAGCGTTTGCAAGTTCCCTCTGGCTCCAATCCGGCGCATTCCCAACGAAATACTCTCCACTATGTTTGTGTGCTACGCCGAGATCACCCACGCACCCTGCACCAATGTCCAATGGCAACGCGGAGTATGGATTCTGGGCCACATTTGCCGCCATTGGGGGGCCGTCGTGCTCTCTACGCCCGCCGTTTGGTCTTCCTTCCGATATTGTTCCACGTTGGAGGACGCACGGAATCCAAGCGCTCTGGCAGAAGAGTATCTTCGTCGCTCAGGCAATTTGTCCCTCTCCATTGAGTTTCGTTACTCTTCAGACGATGTCCCGCCTCAGCATCTCGAAGATACACTGTCGAACGTCGAAGATGCTTCGAAAAATGGATTCGACGCCCTCCTGACTCGCTCTCCCCAGTGGAAAGCGGTCAAATTTGAAATCCCCGCGTCCATTTACCCTGAAATGCAGACCGTTATGGATAATCTCCCGAATTTGGCTAGGTTCTATCTCGACTTCCAATTCCGGAGAGATGATTCTTCGTTCCACGACACGGGAATCTTCCGGTGCCCCCGCCTGGATTCAACCCTAGAACTGTCTCCCATCCCGGAGCTTTTCACTCAGTATATCGATTTCTCGTGGCACCAACTCACGCGGTACTCGGGGACCGCTTAATATGGTCCCCTGAGCGTGCTCGCACACGCCCTCAACATCGTAAATTGCGACTTACACTACCAGTCAGGTCCTCATTTGGGGAGCAGATTGATTCACCGGATGCGCAGCCTGAGCCTACGGTACGGAGCACTCGGGTTCGACTCAGAGCTCGAATTTCCTCGACAATATCGAATTGCCGGCTTTGGAGCGCCTCGCGCTCAGCTGCGACAGCACCGACCCTGTAGCTAGCCTTTTTCATCGCTCCGCTCCTCCGCTCAATTCGCTAGAATTCAAGACCCCCGCCGCAGTACTAGCCCGCCTCGTGGATGTTCTAACCGCCGCACCTGCACTCACTCGCCTCGTCATCTGGAATGGTGCGCGCGATGACATGCGCGCCGACGCGTCCGAGGTGTTCCGCTCACTTATACACTCACCGGGCTTGCCCATCCCCTCTCTCCTCCCGAGGCTGAAGTATCTGGAGGTATCGGGTTTCGAGCTCGACGCCTCCTTCGTCCGCATGGTCGAGTCGCGGTGTGTGCGCGGCCGCGCCGTGTCGGGGATCTCGGTACCCGAGTCGGACGTCGATCCTCTCGAGTCCCTCAGTGTGACGGAGCTGCCCGTCGACACCGATCCTGCTCTTCTCTTTCGTCTCCGCGAAATTGAAATGCGGTGTGGGATGAAATTGAAAATTCGACTGCAGAACTCGGACGCGCAGACCCGCCCTTTCATTCGGATATCCAACGCTTGGCGCGTGGAGCGCTAAATACTTTTCTCCCTTCGCTGTCGTCGATGGCTTTAGATTTACTTGTGGTTTCTAGTTTTGAATGTTGGAATTCAGAGCCAGAAAGTCCAATTTAGCAGGGAACCCGGCAAACGCGTAGGGAATCGCGCACCGTGGCATCCTCAACGATGCCCCCGGCCTTTTGGATTGCACTTTCTACCCATCCAAAATGTCGGGTAGTACTCAATCCCTTCAGCTGAGCGAAGCCCTGGTCCACCACCGCCTCCGCCATTTGCACTTACATGCCCAATCACTTCGGCCGGAGTTGCTCACCTTACCCGCCTTGCATTCTTTGCGCGTCTCAGCGGCTGATATCAGCATCCTCGGTTCAGTGGACCGCATGCTTCAGCGGTCGATGGCGTCACTGAGCGCGCTGCACATCGACGAGTTCGCGGCCTCTCTGGAACTCAGTGCGCTTTTGGCAGCGGCACCGTCTGTGGAGCACCTCACCGTGTGCGCGGCAACGAAATTGCTTGTCTCGGATGCCGACCGCTTCTTCGCTCCCTTCGTTGACGAAGGGGACACTCCTGCAGTGCTTCCTGCACTCCGGACGCTGAGAATCCAGGGCCTTGTATTCGGCGCGGCCCTCGTGCGCATGGTCCACTCACGACTCGACTGCGCACTGTCATCTAACTACAAGACAATCAGTAAATGGGAAGGCACTCGTTCGGAGGCGCTCACAATCTCGGACGTGCGCAGTACCCACATCTCGCACCTCCTTCGGATGAAGGACCTAGAAGCTAAGGCCGGGTTGAAATTCTTTGATGAAAGCTTGTCCGGAGTGCGGTGAGCGTCTCCCTGAATATAGTTATTGCAGATCTTTTAACATGGTTTTCAGGATCCTCGGAGAGTCCCATTGAGATTATACGAAGCAGCTTGGAGATTTGGTTTGAAATTGCTCATTGTATTAGTACCGCCGCTTATGCGACTTACTTTCTTGATCCACGGACCACTGGCGCGATTGCCGATCTCATGTTTTGATCTGCCTCGAGGCTGCAACGAGGCTTTCGCATTTCTCACCAGAACGACCGACTCAAGGCTCCTACGCCCGTACGCACAGGACATTGATACGTCCACAGTCGAGCTCAAGGTCTGATATCTCTCCAAGTTGCCACTTGCGCCGGGCGGCCCGTGAGTGGGTCCGGCGACATACCATGAAAATGTTGGGCATCCACAGTCTCGAAGATCTCGCGCGCGAGGGAGAGCAAGGGGACCTAGCGGGGTTCGTTAGGAGACAGAGAGGTATGCGCTCCATCGTTCGACACCATTTCCCTATCACGCCGGCAGACGTGTTGGCTTTCACCGCAGTCGAGCATGGGAGGCTCTGCTCACGGGGTGTCTTCATTGGCGAAGGCCAGGGAGTATCAAAACCTTCGGCCGTGATCATGTAATCGGTTCCCAGTTATACTCGTTCCCTGTCCTGCGCGGCGTGGAGCGCTTGGTGGGCAGCGGCGCACGAGGGGGGATGGCGATGGCACGAACGACAGGACACGTACCTTTCTTATGCACTGGCGGCGCGCGGCTCCCCGCTGTTCCTAGGGCAGTGGAAGCCGTGTAAGGACATTCAGACTTCTCTACGTCTGTCGTACGCATAATTTTTGGAACTTGAAACTCTTCGGAGATCTGTGGTATTAATATTTTGCAGCCTTCGTGAGGTATGTGGAGCCTACTCTTGGTGCGGAACGCGTCTAAAAATCATTGAATCACAGTCACTGTTCTCTTTCTGGCAATTATCCCGGAGGGATTGAATAATCTTGCCCAGTCGAAAGTCTGCCGCACCATGGCCGGACCATCTGGTAAAATGACGGTCAAGTTCTCTTCTTTCTGCGAATTATCAGAGCTGTTTTTAGCCAAAACAGATGCACTGCCGCGTATCCAAGTTCAGACGGCTGAACACTCCCAAAAAGGAAGTTTTGCGTCCGTTCTTCCGTACATCTCCCAGCAACATCTCGACAGATCCACAGTGGCACTGCCCTTTGAAAGAGATAAAACGGGCAAGTTGAACGATCGCTATCCAAAAAGCAAACAGCTCCTCTTCCGCAAACTAAGCCCCTATACATCCCACATACTACCCCTTGCACCACAAATGGCATCCTCGTCTACTCAGCTCCCCGACGCCCGGCTCGTCGTGACCGGACACACCCCCGACGGTACTTCGTCTTCACTTTCGATGACACCCGCACCCCTTTCACCCCCTTCGGGCCGCAGGGCGTGCGCTTCACCACCTTCCACACGAGCCCCACCGTCCCCCAACTAATTTATTAGCCTATCTTAAGACCTGTCGGTGTAGACCGGCCAAGGTCTGAAGTTCTCTAGGTCTTAAGTACAAATCTTAAGACCTATACTGCTGCCAGCACAAGCAGGGTCCCCTCCACCTAAGACTTAAGTTCTTGCCGACTTAAGTCCTGTTCGACTCTTGAAATCACCTGTTACTTAAGTTCCGGGTCAATTCAAATTCTGGGAGCACTTAAGTTCTGGCAGCACTCAAGTTCGGCGAGTACTTAAGCCCTGCACAACTCAAGTTCAGTCAATAAGCCACAGATGGAATAAAAGTTTGTTGAGTTGGGTGTGCAATTGCCAACAACAAGGTATTCAGATCAGGGTGGGAAGAAACTGGAGAGGAGTATGGGTGACCTCCGGGCGACGCAGAAACTGACCAACTCAGAGTGGATACTAGGGAAATCCATTGTGAATGCCACTGCGCGTTGGGCTGTTGAGACACAAGTGGGGGGTAGGTAGGCGGAGATGGAGATGGTAGGTTGGACCAGTCAGCTCAAGGGTCGTCAAGAGGGTAGGAGCGTAGGTGGCACAGAGATGTTAAGTTAGTGGGAGGAAGAAAGAGCATGCAACGTGACGTGACATGGATGCAGCCACACATCAATCTCATTGTCCGCTGATCACAGATCAGTGATCGAAGCGATCGTTCTCTTGCTCCTGACTTCCACCTTCACACACGCCACTCACCCTTTCACCCTCACCCACATCCTCCTCCCCCCCTCTCTTCTTGATTATATAGGCCTGTGTGTGTCCAAGGCTGAGAGCCAACGTCACGGTGCGTTCAATTTTCTTGTCGTTTGTCACATTGATCTGACTTTGCCACCTTGAGCATCGATCCCTGTATCTTTTTGTGAATGCCACCTACGTTCGGTGTTTGCAGGCTGTTTGGGGAAAGGAGGTGTGTGTTGATTCTAGTCTCACTGACGTGGGAACTGAGACATCTCAAGTTAGTTCAGCAGGACACTTGAGTACCAGTGGACTTCTAGTCCGTGGCACGAGACTTAGGTTCTGGGAGACTTAAGTCTCGGCAACTTAAGTCTTGCCCAAATCTCAAGGTATTAGAGTGTGTATGTATATATATTATTTCACAAGCTCGAGTTTCAAATACCTCAAGTTCGCGGATGTCTCAAATTATTTGATGTCTTACATAAGTTCACGAACATCTCAAGGTATTCCGAGGTCTTAACTGTTTTCAAGATTCTCAAGACTTAAGTTCTAGAATGGATAGGGTACAGGGGAGGCTGTAGGGAGGTAAAATAGGTCTTAAGATTCGGTCTTAAGATCTAGGAAACTTAAGACTTTCGGCGGTCTACACCGGCCACATCTTAAGATAGGCTAGTAATATTTCATTGTCCCCGCATCTAACACCGCGCCCTACCCCGATCTCGCGACTGTTCCCCCGCGCTGCCCGCCCTCGGGCGTCGGCTTCTGTATCACGGACATCCAGCCCGGCGGGAGCGCACCGATGCACCGCACGCAGAGCGTTGACTACGCGGTGGTGCTGAATGGAGAGATTGTGCTCGCCTTGGATAATGGGGACGAGAAGACGGTGAAGGCGGGGGAGTTTATGGTGCAGCGCGGGGCGAACCATGCGTGGCACAATCGCACGGGAGAGGTGTGTCGCATTGCAGTTGTAATGGTCGGCACAGAGAAGATTGTCCTTGAGGGCGGGAAGGTCTTGGAGGAGACGGTGTTTGGGAAGAAGCCGGAGTAGAGGTTAAATTCGAACGCAATAACTGTAATCCTTTCCCGGCTGTCGTACGCATCAGCAAAAACCTCCAACAGTAATTTTGGGAGAATTTGGGCAAATTATGTTGCTCCAGAAATATTCGGCAAGATTTCACCAGATTGCACACTCACTCCTTGCCCCTTGTATCTATCCGGAAACACATGCTGAGGTCATTTGCCGTCGGCATCGTCCCGGCCTGCTCGACATGCTACTTGAGCCGTTCAACGGCCCACTACAAAAACCGGCGGACGAGTGAACTTCTACTTTCACAGGCATTCACGACCTTCAACGTCTATCATATTGAAGACGGTCATTTCGAATGCAAATAATTTGCAGGAAATAAAAGCATTGCATGATTTTGGGGTCTTTGGGTGCCCTACAAAAAAAAAAATGCCTTGCGCCAGCGAAGTGGCGATATTCCGGCATTCAGAATCATAACATATTCACTAACAGCCCAGAATCAAGAAAGCCCAGCCAACCACTCTGGGAAATCTGCCAGCCAACTTTTGACAAACTATCTCGCGTTGAGAAACTACGGAGACAGAGAATGCATGGCATACCTGGATCTCATAGTTGTGGATCGCCTGAATGAAATCAGGTTCCGCACTGATGTTTAAAAGTCCATTTTCATCCCTGAAGCTGTTCATCGGCCTTCAACTGACATAAAAGTGAGGCACGTACCAATGATGACCGCCTTGCTGAACGATGGGAGATTGGTGTCAGCGGATGAGCACAGGCTTGGAAATGGAGAGCCCACCTTAATTTCGTAATAAGGCCGGAGGAGGGTGTTGGGTCTCTTGAACCCATCAGGGGAGTGGACGCATCTGTCAATGAAAATGTTATAAAGGGAACATATAATTGTTGCATAGACGCACGCATACTGCCATGGATCGATTCCGCCATCAACCTGCGCCAGCCTATCCACCTGAAGTTTCAACGCCCCGAACTTATTCCAACGCTCCAACATGGGCGATGCGGGGACTTTGGTGAATTTGCCATCAGGGAAGGACCAACGGCAGGTTTGTTCCGTATACTCGGTTTGGATGGATCTGGAAAGCAGAGTACGACGTCCTGCAGGTGCACCCTCTACGAAGAGATGATTAGTGTAAGACATTACCACAAATTTAAAAAGAAAGGTCCTAACGAGACCATAGGCCGAATTCAGAACAAGACTGATAAAGGTAAGCCCGATTTCCGGAAAGATCGAACGGATTGGCCCAGGCAGTAGCGTTCTATTCATGCAAAAAAAGATCGGCATAACGAAAACTAAGCGGGACGGTAGGCCTACGTGCGTTCCAAAGCATTCATTGGAATCCAAATCCTCGCCGGCAGGACAGAGCGGGATAATATTTGTCTTGATATAATTTGCGTAGTTGCCGAGGTTCTTCCATATAGCGCCACCCGTGTATTTGCTGAGCTGGGAGTCAACATCGGAGAAGGTAGAGTTCGTGCTCGTCACAGCGTCGCAGAATAGGAAAAAGTCGTCAGAGCCGGTATTTGGGTCCCAGTTGAGTTCTTGCCATGTGGATGTGGGGTAGACCATAGGGTTCTGCGGAATATCTCGTCAGGGTAGAGCGTATGAAAAAGGTGGGAGAATCATACACCGATGGGGAACTATATAACGATGTGGAGATTCAGTGATAATTTTACCTGGGAATGAAGATGACTAGCAGCAATTGTTAGAGCGAAATCTCGTATATCTTGAAGAGCTTCAAGACCAAAGATCGCCTTCAGATCAGTCAGAGCAACGGTATTGTTGGTATTGATCAAGAAGTCCATCCTGAGTGAATTGAGATATCATCAAGGGTAGGGAACGACACCTACTTATCCATGATGTCTTCGACGCTATGAATGCAATCCTGTGGTGCATTTTCTTGAATGGTGTAGTACCTGACATTATCGTTCAACATCCGAGAGGGGGACGAGTCCCCGATGTACCATTGAGGGTATCCTTTGAAAGCCTGCACCGTACCGCTTGAACTGATGCCTCCGTAGATGACATCCGCGTACTGTGTCATCGTGAATGCAACCTCAGCACCAGCCTAACTTTAGGGTGTGAGAGGGTGGCATGTATGAGACAGGATGAGCACTTGCCAAGGAACCACCGTCTAGAACAAGAATTCATTTCAGTTACTGGCCTACACGGGGAATGAACCACATACAAATGATCCAAGGTCGGCCTGGAGCAGTCAAATCCTCGTCTTCGTGACCAGGGATGGACACATGTTGGGCAAAGTACGCAATATCAGCAATCGCTTGGTCGGCAGTGTTCCAACGCAAATTGTCAGTCGACAGTCCTTCGCTGGAGATAAGACCGGGCTCGGGGAAAGAGGTGCCGTAGTATCGATGTTCGAGAATCATTCCCATACCCCTGGAGGTAGGCTTCTGTACCAGGTACCGATCGCAGAAAGAATGCACGCACCTGGTTGCCTGTGCGAGCTCAGCGACAATACCGGTCAAAAGGAAGGCATTGCGAGCCTGTGCACTCGTTTCGCCACTGTCGAGGAGGAAGATGGGTCCCCCTGGTTGATAGAACGTATCATTGACAAGATAGTGTTGAAGAAAGGTCTGGTTGATCGGCAGAGGTCCATAGAATTCGTCATTTGGGAAGTGATTGGTTATCTGGTTGAATGTATTGCTCGAAGGTGCAGCGGCTTGACGGACGCTATCAAATCTTCGAGTTGTAGGGTAATTATGTACTAATGTCGAATAAACATACAGCAGCGAATTTGGATCCTCGTTTCGCAGCTTGCGCTGGAGAAGCAATTGCGACCGATCATGACCCAACACCAATCCGACAAGGCTGAGTGGGACGAAAGTGGGAGCAATCCTCATTCTGACCGATGTTCGGGAAACGATATCAGTACGTCTACCAATCCGTCTCACCTACTTTTTATATGATATCGGTCTTCTTTCTGGAACGCGGGTCCCCGGTGATCACGTAAACGGAACAGCCTATCCCCAGACTTGTCGGGACATTCAGTAGGGGAATCCGTGGTCATGACATAGGTATGCTTACGGTGAACAAGCTTCAGCCGATCCTCCGCCCGAGAATCAAGCGAGATTAGAGCCGGACGCGGAGAACTGGGAGTTTACGACACCGCCCCGACACCGCACGGGTTCGGCTTGAGTTCAGCGAAGGCATGGTACCGAATCCGCGCTAGCTCACATACGCCACCATTTCAAGACTATTTCTCGATTGAGTTCCCCATGCAGCATTGTTCTCGCCGTCCGCTGATGCGGTGAAGCAAAGTTCATGTCCTTAGCTGACTTTTACGCGAGAGAAGGGTGCAAGTGCCGCAGGAATGGCCAAAAAAAAAAAGGGCTCGGAAATCTTCAAGTATGGGCAGGAATCAATGTGAATGACGTGTTGAGATTGAACTTCGACGCGGCGTTGAGTGAATCCCCGCTGACGCCAACTTACGGAACCTAAAATATAGATAGCACGCGCCGCGAAATGAATAGCTCGGGAGTAAACGCCGTCAGATCGCTGCAGACTCCAATGAGAAGTGAATAATGCATTGTGGGATTGATAGTTATGCACATAGTTTTCAGTGTTCAGGAGACAGGTGCCGAGGGAAACCAACGACTGTATGCCTCTGAGCATCAGAGCAGTCGCCGACTGCATCACACGAGACAGTGCTGTGATGTATCAAGGCCATAGATACTGTATTGGACATCGAAAGCGGGTAGTCCATACATGGATTGAGTCGGTCAGATAGCGTGATTCTCTGAAACGCGCTGTGAGGTGAACGGGATGAGATGGGTCGAACACGTAGCTTAGCTAAAGGAGTTCCGAAGGATTAATTTGGATGATAAATTCAATGTGCAGAAGGTAGATACAGATGATTAAACATTGAAACTTGGAGAATATAGAGACAAAGGACAAAGATGGGCATGCAGCTGTGTGAAACGGGGAAGAGGGATCGGCGAAAGAGGACAAATGGAAAGAAGCTGACATACCAATTCGAATACAAATGACATTTTCCGTCGCTGAGATTGGCAGTCGACGTACGGCGGGCTTGAGAGACGATGGGACCAGAGACGCACGGTGTGTGCTTGCGCAAGACGGAGAGATCCGAAAACTCACCTGAAACCCGCAAAAAGGACACAGAAGCCATGAGGGATGCTACCCTAGTCGCACCGAGTGAAGGAAGCTAGGCAAACACTGCGTTCAAGCCCCGTGTAGACTCAAACGCATCGCCAGGGCATAGCCACTGATCCGGGCTAGCCGAGTCTAGGCGACTAGACACGTGCCGGGTTATGCAGCGTTAGAAAACCGGGGGTGGGAAGGCCAGGCTGAGCATATCGAACCCCAGACTGCGGGAGTCTAGGCCGTCGTCGCGGACCTAAGAGGACTCCGGCGTGTCTAGGCAACTAGAATTAGCCGAGTCTGGGTAATTTTAGACGCCTCCACGGAGCTACGCGCGCATAGCCGTCGGCTAGGAGGACCTAGAATTTGGTCATTCTAGGACCGGCTTGAACGCAGGGAAAGGGGAAAAGGAGTTAGCTCGATATCATGGATGTAACCAAAAGACGAAAAGGAACGGACCAGGCACAGATCGAACTTCTCGCGGGAAACACCCAGAGTTTCCACAGTGCCCTGATGGTCGGATACTGAGGTGCAGAGACATACAGATTGCACTATAGTACTAGTGTGCATGCGCAGCAGACAGAGCCTGGGCTGCAGATTTTTGCGACCGTGATATGGGTATAAGATGTGACTTAAGTGGGAATGTTCGCAGATGAACTAAACTATGTTCAGTAAAGTACTATGGCTTAAATACAGCTCAGAATGTATACAGCTATGAAACTATATGTAGGTATGTGGAAAATAAGGATCTTTCTACTTAATGGGGACAAGTAAACACTGCATGAGTAAAAGGATTAGAAAGACGAGAAGAGATGACAGAGGGGGAAATAGTAAGTAAGTTGAACTTGGCGGTAACTTAGCAGCCGGCCCGGCAGCTTGTTCCGGTTTGTATTCCAACACTCCCCCTCAAACCAAGCATAGTCGGATCCAAGGGTGGCTGCAAAGTGTTTCGCCTTCAGGCTCGGGATAGTCTCTCGCAGCCAGACACTTCAATATTTTACTGAACTCGTACCTTGTTATATTGAAGTCTGTTATTAACCGCGGGGGTCCGATCAGGGTAAAAGCTTGTTGCATAATCTGCACAGCCACGTGGGCGCTTTTCGATGTTTTGTGCTTACAGACTCAATGAAAACTAGATTTTATGCCAATACACTCATGAGAGTGCTGCAAACCTCCCTAGCTGCTTAAATTTTTGATACAGTGCAGAACGAGGTGGTAGAAATACTCAACTATCTCACGTGACTGCGTGCTCTGTTGAAGTAACCAAACCTTGAACAGTGCTTTGAAATGCTGAATGAATTTCAGAGGGCATGGAATGGTATGAAAATCCATTTTAGTGGTTTGAAACAGGCTGAAACTGCTCGTAGTGGTGCCGTGGTTGGAGGTTCAAAAGCCATTGTGGCCGTGCACATTATGGAACAAGTGCTTACCCTGATCGGGACCCCGTGCTTAACAACAGACTAGGCTCGGGAGGGCCTTGGTGAAGGTATCAGCCACCATGTCATTAGTTGGGCAATAAATAAACCAGGCGGATGGAATTATTCTCGATGATGTAGTGGATAAAATGGTAACAGATATCAAGATGTTTGGTGCGAGTATGAAACTGGCCTATGTCGGAATAGGCGAGTGCAATGGCTGACTGGTTGTCACCATGGAGGGTGATGGGGTGCTTGAGCGGGCGGAATAACTCGCCGATGAGTTGGCGGAGCTAAACAGCCTCCTTCGGGGTCAAGGTGACATATTTGGCCTTGGTGGTGAATAGCTAAACGAGTTCCTGTTTCTTGGAACTCCAAGAAATAATGCCCCCGTCGATAATGAATGCATATCCTGAGATAGCTCATGTGTGTTCCTGCCACATCCCATTGGCATCTGAATACCCTTCCAACCCCTTCTTCCCCGTGCCGTATGTGAGGCGCCAATCCTTCATGCCTTGGAGGTAGTGGAAGACATGCTTAGCCACGTCCCAATGAGCCAATCCAGGGTTGTCAAGAAATTTTGACAGGATCCCCATGGGGAATGCGATGTCAGGACGTGTACTGACAGCTGCTCACATAAGTGAGCCAACAGCCTTGTGGTATGGGACTTGCTTCCTCATGGCAATGTCCTTGACACTTGTGGGGCAGTGGTCTGATATCAACCAAACTTGCACAAATGGCGGTGGTATCAAAGAAACCGGGGCAGTTACACAGAAGGTGGGGGCTGGGCTAATCATGCAGACAGTTACACTCCCAAGGCAGTGGTCTCACTTCTACCTAACAAGTCTTTGATCCTGGAGGCCTAAAGTGCTGCTGCTGCTACAGGAGACAAGTTGAAGTAGGTTGAACGGGGGCTCTTATATCAATGCAGTGGTAGTCTTTTCGACATCCCGTATCTTTTAATCTTTTCTGTGCACCTTCAAATCAATCTGATTGCTTTTCATGAGTCTAGAGTCTACTATATTGCTTGTATATCTGGGGGATAGTTTACTGGCTAATACAGAGTACACAGCTGGCTTTTATACATTTTAGAGAGAAGTAAAGGAGATAGACAGAATGAATAGGAACAGTAAAGGGTGGGAGCCTGAGCAGTGAATGGCCAATGGCATAGAAGGCATTCTTAACCATGAGTCTTATGACCTGTTACCAGGGCTAATCCACATGTATTTCTCTAGCACACCATAAGTCATGCTTAGTTGTCTTGGTTTCCATCTTTCTGACTGATCAAGTCTGTTTCAGTCAAGTCCTATTCAACATCTAAATCAAGTCCTGCACTTCACAAGCCCAGCAGAACTTGTAGTAAATATAAAGTGGCTTGAAAATATCTAGTGGCGTGACATTGTCTGACTAGTATAGTGACCAGCGAAATATCGTGTGGCGCTATTCTGTAGTGTTGATCCTCATCAATCATATCAGTAAGTCTTGATGCAAGGATCAGATCTTTCTAACAGCCAGATCTGCCCAAGTAACAATAGTAATAGTGATGGTTAAATCAGTAACATATCTTCATCAGAATCTAATCAGTTGGACTTCCACCCAAAATCAAGCGGCGCGATGAAACACCGTAACAAGAGTGCATGGCATCTAGTGCTATTTTGCGATTTCCTAGGACCAGTATTTATACAATGGGAAAGCGCTAGCACTTCTGAAGTGTTATTACTAGCACTCAGGACTCTGGCTAGGTGATATAAAGGAGAACTGGAGTGAGCCCAAGCTGCCGGTTGTAGCATCAGATACGACTAGGGTGACGCGCTAGTACGGTCTGGAGGCACAAACCACGGGGAAATAACCATAAGCCTACACAGTCAAGGTGCTAGCACCTAGGAAGCGAGACACAGGAGAGTGGAACTGCGAGGACGCTAGCAGGAGGTGCGAGCGGCGAGTCTGGGATCTGAAGGGTAGTAAACTATGTGCTAGCAGCCTTCTAGCAAGGGTGTTAGTATGCGGTACCCTACTAGTGACCGACCCAAGACCTGAAACACAGATGTGAGCACGTGACTGTCGCGACACGGTCGCGAGTCACAAACAGAGACAAGTAGACAGTAGAGGAATAGCTAGCAGGCTATTGGTGCGGATACGTGGGTCACCACATATGCAGTATCGGATAAACGGACTGCTAGCCGGTGCTCTGACCTGTGCTACATAGATGACTCCAGGCGGCGGATTCAACTCCGCTTCATCAGGATAGAGATTCCAGCAGCCGATGGCAAGCTGAGGAATCACTCACGATACCCATAAATGGATGCTAGCGGATCAGTGTGGCTGTTCTGCTTGGCATAGACCCACCATAAAACCAAACGGCAGTCATTTCATTGGCTGTTGTATCTATCACATCATTTTCACTCATTTATATTATTCATTCTGTTTATCACATGTACCATGGACCTCAGTAGTATAAAGGGAGCACAGAGCAGGCTAGAACCTCAGATTATTACACCCCAACTTTGTACGAAGTTGGTGCAGGTGGTCTCAGGTTGCTAGTGGAGATTGTACACACACTTCACAAGTAGTAGCTTTATTGGAATCAATCCTGTTGACTCTGGACACGTCGAGATCTTAAGTTGAGGTTCCTGTTGTTGACTCGAGGAGTCTTCACATATAAAACCAAGGGTGTTCTCTTCGAGAACCAGCTAGCAGTTGCGCTAGCAGCTTTGCCTTCACCCCAATATTATTGGAGTGTGTTGGATCGCCTGCTAGGTGATTGTGTGTTGACTCGAGCCCACTAAGAAGAAGACGGACTAGGTGCCCCCACCTCTAGACCGACTGTAACTTGTCAGTTACTTCGCCTTCACCCTGATATTGACGGAAGCGCTGTTGTAGTGTGTTGGGTCGCTAGCTGGACGCTTATAGTGTCTATTGCCAATACAAAGTGGAAATGTTCCTGTTCTTGGTTAAGGAATAGGTCAGCGGCTTAAGGACTGCCTTGTCGCTTGAAGATTGAAGTCCCCTTGTTGTTAGCCTCAATAGTCTTTGGGTACCCCATTGCGAGGATTTTCACAAACCTACATACTCTGCCCTGGTACCCTCGATCTAGCAATCCAGCCACCTTGTATCCAACCCATAAACCCCTGCCCATCCCAGGTGCTAGCGGTATTGTTGTTGGCAGCTGCGTAGTGCTAGCGTGTTGTTGAACAGCTTTGTTGAAGTCTAGCAGTTGAATTGTGTTTGTTCCAAACCCGTTGGTTGCATACTACAGCCCGGACTCGAACTCACAAAGAGAAGCACTTACATCTTTGGAGGAATAGATTGTTGTAGTTTGTGGTTGTTTTGTGCAAACCCGAATCTAAGCTATTTCTAGTCATATATCAAGTGCCACCATTTTAGCGATATCTTAACTGGTATCCGGCAGCGTGATATCTCAGCCGGCCCTAATGTGGTTGTACCAATTCTGACTTCATATATCTTTCTTTAATAATCATCAGACTATTCAGAGGCCATTGAAGCAGCAAGTCAATAATTCTGAGTAGTTCCCTGATGTTTCACCTCCAGCGCATAAGACAATGGTTTACCACAACCGTCTATAGCTCAGTGTAGAATATCATAGTCAGGCCGTAACAGCCTTTTGGGCTGCCTTGTCAAGTCTACTCAATCTTTCATAGTTGATTTGTTACACTGACTTTTGGCCATCAATAGTGTGGCCTACCACCCCAGGGAGGGTGTACAGCCATAATTTAATGCCTCAATTCTGCCCACTAATAGGTTCCAAATGAAATAAAAACTGGTGTTTTCATGTGTGTTTTGGTACACGCCCTATCATTGGTGCAAAGTGTCTGGAGTTTCTCCAGGTGAGTTCTGACGTTCCCAGTCTTGGTGCAGCGCTCGTCCTGAAGCCTGCATCGCAAATCCACAATAACCATTTTCGATTTATTTTCAAATTCCTCAGTCACCTTTCTCCACATTTCTGCTGCCGTCTTTGCACCATTGACACGTAGGAACAGGCTGTCGGGAATTGTGCTTGCAATCACCTCTTTCACGATTGCCTGACCCGACTTGAAGATCTTCAGTTCTTTCTCATGAGCTTTGAGAGCGGCAGTGTTGGCGGCCATAGGTGGGCTAGTGGTGGTTAGAATGGTTGGAGCAGTGTAATTCTCCAATAAGTGGTCAGCCGGTCCAGCAGTGTTGGTGGTGAAGCTGAAGTGGCTCTTGTAGATGCTCCAGTTGGTGCCATCGACCTCGCACTTGGGGATGCACAGGAAGAAGTTTCTGGGTTTGCCATTCGGGGTGGACATGGTGTAGAGGTAAGGAAAGAGTAGTTTTTTGTCTCAGATGTTTGTGAAGAATTTAGATTTGGGCAGGGCCCATAACCTATTGAAGATGTGATTAAAGTGGGGAGGTTCACAGATGAACTAAACTATATTCAGTAAAGTACTACGGCTTAAATACAGCTCAGAATGTATACAGCTATGAAGCTACATGTAGGTATGTGGAAAATAAGAATCTTTCTACTTGATGGGGACAAGTAAACACTGTGTGAGTAAAAGGATTAAAAAGATGAGAAGAGATGACAGAGGGGGAAATAGTAAGTTGAACTTGGCGGTAACTTGATCGCCAGCCCAGTGGCTTGTTCCGGTTTGTATTCCAACAATGAGAGGTGGATGGGCAACACACATCGCTGCTGCCTAGCTACTATTCCCCTGCCACTATGCAGGGCCATTATGAATAGTTCCACGCTTGTTGTACTCATCACCAACTACTGCTAAGCATATACTTACTATATACAATGACCCTTTTGTTGTAGATTGGTCTACAACTTTCATTTCAGAACAGCCACATACGGCTGTAGCATCCCTACAGCCACTGTCGCAGTGACGACTTCTCTGCTGGTAAGCAGAAATGGTGGGTCGGTCGTCTGGAAGTTGGGAGCACAGGTGAACTAGAAAAGCGGTGGGGTGGTCCCGAGAAAGCGTAGAAGCGTAGAGTAGAAATAGAGTGAGAAAGGGGATAAGTGCGTGTGCGCGTGAAGTAAGGCTGGGGCTCGGAAAGACTCGGTGAGGAAGATATCTGGTGTAGAAGTGCTCGGTGTTCACTGGCGGCGTACCCTCGTTGGGGTACTCAAGTCACTGACCACGTCGATGCTTGTGGTTTGGGGAAGAAAGGTGATGATTGGCCATATTTACGTACAAAACAAATAATCGGTCATGAGACAAATCGATCATAAGGTACGTGTGTAAGCGGGGGAAAAGAAAAGTCAATGAGCGAGGCATCCACCCCTTCCACACCACCATTCTGTGGTACAGGACAGAGCGGCAAACAGCTGGCCCTTCTTTTACCCTATTATAATTCAACCCAAGTCAACTAAAAAACCCCAAGGTCGGAGATTAGAAATATAAGGATCAAATGCCGGTGTTATAGAGCCTAGAGGATGGACAGCATTGTATGTAGTGGGCGGTGATATTGACATGGGAAACAGGTTTGGACCGAATTGTGTGTGTCTTCATATTTTCCTCTATCTTTTGGTACCTCATTTTGCTTCTGAACTGCCTACACATCTTCAGAGTCAATTGAATATGTCAGTGCTGATTCAGCATGAGATCTACATCTAGCTTTGACACCATAAATGGTGTAGACTGTCTGATTTCATCTGCGGTGTTTATTTTGCCCTATCTGGTCTCCATAGTGCCTATTCATGAAATAAGCACAAGGTGACAATAGACACTCTTGGAGTTTCCCTCACTGTATGGGCAATCTTTTTGATTCAAAACTGTTTATGTAGCTCAGTTAGACTGGAAAAAGTCTTCAGAACATTGTTTATGACCCTGTGGAATCCAGAACATGGTGAACAAGCACCTACAAGAAGATCACTCTGTACCATAGAGTGTTCCCTGTTCCAGGTGTGCATTACTTGCTTTTCTATTCCATATACATGAGAAACATCCAAAAGATGTGTTTGGGAAGGCTTCACATGATGGAGGAGTGCATAGTAAGGTCAAAATAGATTTTCTTTGTATAGCCAAAATGCGATGTTTTTAATTATTAGCATCTGATCACCTATCTGAGGAATGTCTTTGCAGCCCAAAGAAACAATGTTGTGTATCCATGAGTCATATACAAGGGTATATACCCAGGATATCATGATCAGAATGTAATTTAAGGATTTTCACTATTTTCACCCTATTATTGTTCTCTAATAGGCTCTACTGTGTCCCAGGTGGCTTGAACGACCACAGATCTATAGGTCTATGTGGTTAGATCATCCAAAATGGTTAAGAATTGAGCTAGGGAGACAGAAAACACTGGAATTTCCTTTTTGGGCCAAAGGTGTAGTGGTCAAAAAAGGCAGTTGGCTAAAAATAGTCTCAAAACCAAGGTTGTAGAGCCGGCTGAGGGCTATTTGGTTGTATTTACAGTTATGCAAGAGACCCCCTGGTTATTGTGCAAGACACAAAATAAATTCCCAGAGCCGGTGATAAATGATGGCAAAGTTGATGTACATGCCTGGGAACTTTTCATCAATTGTTGTTATAGTGATTGACAAGCAGGTGCTGTCAATCAATCTGTAGCCCAATACAGAAGGTGTATAAACAGGTACAAATAAGGAAACTATATGCCATTGATGCCGGAACTGGCAGTAGCATGCTGGGAATGGCAGGGGAAGGGTGCACATTACAATGTGCACATATTAATGTGTACTGCTGGAAAATCCAGGGCACATTATAATGTAGCTATGGTGCAGGTCACCTAGTCACCGCTACCAAAATTTAGTGGCCAAATCGGCTGGAGAATTTTTTTTTGAATTAAGTGTACCTCTGGAGGGATTTTAGGCATACTTTTGAATGTATTATGGACCTTTTCAAATCTCACAGTCACGCCTCCGAGAGGCCGGTGGATGAGTAGAAATCTATAGCATCATTTTGCACCTATTTATGGTTCTGACAGAGCTTTTTTCAATGTAATACGTGCATGTGGCCAAATCGACAGGCAACTTTTTTTTTGCTCACTCAGTTTTGCAGTAAATAAAAATTCCTCTTACAGATCTTCTTGGACATTGAAACCGAGCACATTTGTAAGAGGGATAAGAAATCAGATCAAATTTGAAGCTGCAAAATTTCAAACATTAGCATGCGGTGACTAGGTGACCTGCACCATACAGGCAGTGGTGAACACTACTGAGGTGCAGAGTGAGTGTTCCAATCAAGACCGACTGAACAAACCAAGGAGGCGGAGAGGAGGAGTTCGAAGGAACACCAGAGATTGTCTTGAGCACAAGAGGAAGTCAAGCAATGTTAATTATCAAACTGAAGTACAGTAGCATAGCTAGGAGTCTTTTATACAAATATGCTAATTGTTATTACTGAAGGAGAAAGAAGTAAGCTAAACAATAAGTAAGAAGACTTATACGAAGTCGAGGTGATGGTATCATATAATACAAAAGAGAACATAGTCACAAGTTTGCGCTTAGGCGGATAAATGGGAAACACTCAGTAATCCTTCATTGCGTAAAAACCCGAGAGGTCCGAAGGCAGAGTTCCGAAGTCCGGAGCCAACTTCGGCGGACCAGAGGTGGCGGAGTTGGCCCAGAGGCGGGACAGGTTCTGGACTGGACACAACACGGCTACCGTACATGATCGCGCGGTTAACTATAGATTAATGGCCTACTCGATGCAGCAATGCTGAAGGTACGTGCAATGTTCTTTCCCGGGCAAAGTCAATCATCCTGCTGGTGATCTGAAGTTGGTGATTCTCTTCAGGCTTCCATATATAGTATATGGCTGATCGGATTTCCTCGAATCCAAAGCCACAATAGTCCAAATTTGCTCAAGGCTTCCGGTGAGCGGTTCAAAAATAATCTAGGAAAATGATGAGTTAGGCTCATTTCTGGTTCTCCGATATTACCGGGATGTGGTTGAATTGGCCGCTCCCCTGTGTTGAGGTGAGCGTAATCTCAGTCCCAACGAGGTTGTTCACCAGACTGAATTCAATCAAAAGCAATACACAATACAAAGTGAGCCAAGACATATGTCACGGAATTGGCATTGACCAGGACACAAGTAATATTGAGTCCGACACCAGTAATGCCAGCTGTAAAGGCCTGCCCATCTGAGTCGTCAATGAGGACAAGCTCACTTACCTGGCTCAGGCCTGAGACCAGGACACTCACTACGTTCAAGGGTGAGCTAAACAGAGTTCGGGTAGTTCAGTTTAGATATGGGCAGACAAGTTTAGTCAGCCACACAGATCACCTTTAGAGGACTATGCACAGTGTCTGGGTAGGTCGTGGTAGCTGAAGTTGGGACAACTATGCAGAGTCTGTATATGTCGGTGTAGGTGATGGTAGGTACAACCACAGAGCTCCACAGACCTGAGTTTTTCTTGCCAGCTCTACCGTTATTGGGATTGAGTTCAAACACTTCTCATGGTGTTCATTCGGTGTTCAAACTTGTCTGGAGATCATTACAATGATTTGTTGATGGATCGATCCACAGCCAGTCACAGCCTCACTGATTGGCGATCCCGTCTATTTCTGGTATCAAGCTCGGTTCGCAAAGTATTCAGCTGTTCTACTCTGCTGGACAGTCGGTTTTCTTTCCTATATTTTCTTTCTGACCTATCTCCAGCCCTTGATCGGCCCTCTCGGCCGAAGTCCACGGAACAAGCCGATAGCAAGTTCACATTGCATTTCTTTCAACGCTGCCATCTACAATAACCCAAAGACACATCGGTGACGGTTTCTCCAAGAGTAAATACTGTATTTTGATCCTGTGGAGGTGGCTACACAGACCTACCACGATGTACACTGACCTACGCTGACATACACTCACATACACTGACCTTCCCTGACCTATACAGAGCTAAACAGAGCCTGTCCAGTGACTTACACAGACCCATCTGTGAAGCTCTGCGTAGGTACCTGAGCTGAGTCTCTGTGCAGGGGGGTCTGAACGCAGTGACTGCCGTGGTTGACCAGCGCAAGTGACCACTGCATAACGATGTCAACCATGTGTGAACCGTTGGATATCCAAGTCGAACAAACTGTTTGCCAGGGCTCGGCGGGGAGCTCGACTTGGCACACATCGCTAATGATAGGAACGAAGGGGCTGGAAACGCTGATATCAACGGTAAGGCACTGGCCTTGAAAATCCATGAGAAAGAAGCTGCCGGTCCTCGGGATGGTGCAGGGAACAGACATTGTGCATTGGAAAAGTCACCCTCTTTATAAAATTAAGCCTCTCTGTCTGTCCGAAGCCGTATCTCCATATGGTTATATTGCGCTGCCCAATCGAAGCACGGGCCGCTCGGCACGACAGCTATTAGCGGCATCCAATCGACATGTAGAATGTCAATTATATTTAGCTCCGCTCATGATCGACATCTTTTGCTCTTCTTGGCTTTGCATCACTTCACTTGCCTCTCTTTATGAGATTAAGCCTCTCTGAAGCCATATCTCCATACTCCTTTTCTTCAGCTTTAAAGGCCGCTTCTTTCTCTGCTCTAAAAACTAACATCAGCAAGTGGGAGCCGGCGCAGAGCGCCAGCGAGCACTTGTTGTTAATTCAACTTTCGCTGGAGGTTAGAATTTATTCATTAGGCCTTTTATACGGACATAGGAGCTGGGCATATTGTTCCGCTCTCAGTGGAACGCGAGGTGATTCTTCCCTGGACGTTGCGCTACGTCCGAAATTGGAGTGGGGTAATGCAACCGGTTAGCGTTCGTTCATCCAATGAATGCTTTAGCCGAGATTTAGATGACGACTGCGCTGAGCAGTTCGCTTCCGGGCCGCAGACATCATATGTAGATGTGCATAGAAGTCGGGAAGAAGCGTGCAGTCGAACGCACGGTGGTTCTGCCCTGGCAGCTGAAGCCCTATGTCCGAGATTGGATACTAAAGTGGCGAATCAAAATTGAATAACAACTGCGATGAGCAATTCACCTAACGGGAATAAACTTCAGAATCAAGAATGACTCAGGGCCAAAGTGCCAAACCTGCCATGCCGCTTTGCGGACGCACGCACTCTACGGCCGCAGAGTCGCCGCGAAGTATACTCGAGAACAACTTCGCGCTTACAAACTTGCCTTGCGAGTCGGAAGGTGGATTCTTCAATTAGATCTGTGGCAAATATATATATATATATTCCACTAGTACCAGGGCCGACATGTCCACAGCACACTGTTGCCTTTGGAAAGACCCAATCCGGCTTCAACTCCTTGATCTAACCCTACCCACTCCGCAAAATCAGACCAATGATTAACCGTCGATGGGTGCCTGCCTGTTTTTCTTCGCCCCCTACCTGGCTCTCGCAATATTTTTTTAACCTTCGCTACCTTAGATGATCTCGGGAGGCAGGTACCGAACTTGCAGACAGACACTATGACTGGATGCTCGTGCGTCGCATGTTGTACCGAACTTGGCTAGAACCACCGTAGCACGCGAAACATCCTTCCCGACCTCTCCACACCTCTATATATACATACGTACTCGAGAAATAGAATTGAAATAGGAAGCGCCAAACGTGTACACACGGAATCAAGACATCTGCTCAAGATCTGAAGTACGTACTCTGCGTATATAAAGGCAGACTGAAAACGCTCTAAGATCCAGCGATAGTTGCACAAGCACCTCCTTCGCACAATGTTTTGCGTCTCCGGTAATGTTATGCTCATCGACTTCCAAGGCCACGTCCTCGACCTAGCTGGCGCCATGGCAGCGTCAACCCTCTCATCAGTTTCACGCGAAACATCCCCGCGACTGCCAACCAAGCGGTTTGTTTGATGTTCGTTAAGTTGATCATCGTTAACAACAGTTCAACAGTGGGTTTTCCTGTCAATCGTTCCCGGGACTTTTAGTGTGGTCTCACCCGTAAACACAACATCGGGAGTTTGTAAATTCATTTCCTATGACACTTCGAACCCAAGCCCGCTCTTCATGCAAGCCATTGGGAGCACAACCAGCCAGATCGATTTCGCTGTGAATTGCCTCAGCTCCACCACTGGACGTACGTCTTTGAAGGGGATCCCAAGTAATTGTGCTGATTGAATACAGTTTGACCGACTCGGTGACTGGGCTTGCGCTTACCGCATGGATGTCAATAAGCAAAAAGCCAATGAGCCCAACTTATGGTTTCCCCAGATCACTTATGAAACGTTGACCGGGCGCCCTCAGCAAATCACTGTGTTCCGCCCACTGGTAGACGGCGGCGTTTCGAGACGCCTCGCTAGCGCCTAGCCGAAGGCCGTGTCTAGCCGCATCTAGCCGGCTAGTCACATCCATTACGAGGCGTGACGAGGCGGCTAGACAAAGCTCCACAAACCAAGACTCCGAGATGGAGGAGTCTCGCCATCGTCGAGGTCTGAGCAGTGTGTCGTCCGACTCAATTGTGTGCTGTGAAGTAGTTAATTCCAGATATATTGGCTTTCGTCGTTGATTTCGGCTCCGTTGTTACAGCACAATTAATGACAGCGTGCTATGAGCATGACGGCATTGCATCATTTCTCAGCCCGTCGACTCGGAACTAAGTCCAATGGCGCACTCATCCAGCCCCGGAGCCCCGCCGTCTAGAGGGAGACATGTCGAGGTGTACGCAGCCGCCTCGATGATTGTCATCTATGTGGCCGCAAAGCTCCTCGGTGCGCCTCGCCAATGCTGTGTCTATCTAAGCGAGAAACCGGTGTTCTAGATCCTCGATGCCGGCTAGACGGAGCTCGCGGCACCTCGCAACGGATCCGTGGGACTCGGCATCTCACGTTCTAGGCGAGGCGGGAATGCAGTGAATTTGGACCTTCGAGGCATTGGATTCAAGGACTTATTGCTTTGGTCGACTGCTGAATTATAGTTTGGGTGAATTTGATGAACGAGGTGGCGAAGTAACACAATCATATAAGTTTCGAAAGTGGCGCATTTGCCAGTCTGTCGACAACGTTCCCACTTTCCCTCCTGAAAAGTAGAGATCTATAGTCGAACTGCGATGAGAAAATGCCACCTTCAACGACGATGAAGTCAAATGATTTATTCCTGGGTAGTTCAGCAATAGACGCTGAGATTGTTCCTGAGCAAGGGTGGACGACAAGTGAGGATCAATGCCGGGAATAACAACGATTCCATTCAAGACGCTCAAGAAGCGAAGAAGATGGAACCTGGAGAAGCTCTCAGAAAGTTACAAGCACATATTATATCATCGGAGCGAGAGTCAGCTGAGAATCTATTACCTTTCCCGACCCTCGACAGGCTGGCGGTCGGAATCCTTGTCCATAGCGAGCTTCATTTAGCTGAGGGATTTACAACGGACGTTTACATACACAACACGTTAGCTTTTCATTTCGCTTGCGGGCTCTGGTGTCGCATGAGCACGTGGGCAGCTATCCCCTCATGTATCTTCCCTCTTTCCGTCTTACTACAACCTCAATTCACTGTTTGACTCGGATCTCCCCTGCGCATATCCAAGTCTCAACATGAACAGCGCTAAGTTTTAGATTATTCTTGGTCTACTGACTATTGACTTCTAGAGTTCACATCTCTTCGCACACACGGAACTTTCTGCCGTACGACTCAGCGACCTTCCCAGCATAACCTTGACACTCTTCGGTCCCCATGTGGACTAGCCCTCTCATCTATATTACAAAACACAAGTCAAATATAACTAGAGGCAAACATAACGTTGGAACCTTTTGATGGCTCACCGCAAACTAGCTCTCAAAGGCATCCAGCTTGCTTGGAGCTAACTAGCAACTGCTTGAAGCTCTTCCTACTGCTTAATAACGTCTCCAACTCATAGGGCGGACATTTCCTGGGTGAAGTTTTTGCTATCGGTATATTTGACAGGATTAGCAGAAGTCCCTCGCAAACACGCAGGTGATTCATTCGATATTACTACATACTTATATAATAACTGCAGTCAGGAACAAATCTATCCAAGTGGAGAATTAGAACAGAACAAGAGGAGAAATGCGATTTAGGACATGGTGAATATAAGGAACCAGGGGATGGGCGCAGGGCAGGGTACCTGTTGCCTGAATAACCATAATAATTTGGCAGCCGCGCCCGTGACAGTGAGCAGCCGGCTCGATAATCCACCAGTTTTCCTCTCTTACAAAAGCTTGCAGTTGACTCCTGAAGCTCAATTCAAACACGACTTGAATATTATAAGACTAATAAGTTGTAGCTTAAACAGGTCCACTGGCTCCCTCATTGAACTGGAGCGTCCTGCAGTTGACATAATTTCATGCTTAGGACTCTGATCTGCATTAGCTTAGATTGGAACATAATGATGGGTTTTGTACGGACGGTGTCCCAGTAAGGCACCTTCCGTACGACACTAGGCCCTGGCGGAAAATATCAGTTGTGTCTTCACCGTCGGCGAGCGGCATCCGGATCTAGTCACTGGGTTGAAATGTTTGTCACGGAGGGTAGGAGCGGCCGTAAGATCCTTGTACTAGTTACTGACGTCTAGGCTCTTGGCGAATGTATAAAATCCACATGGAAGGATTTCTCTCACCTACGGTCGGCGGCATGGTCGCGGTTGGTTTTGGATCTTGACATCTGACATCTGACATTTGATTTCGGACTTTCGGACATTCGGACCTCACAGGTTGTAGCGGCATGTAGCTCACCGTTACAGATATTATTCAGATAACATGAGCAGCAGTGCTGCTCACAATGTATGCATTGCAGCTGTATGGCTTATAGAGATTGCAGGAGCCACATGTCACCACGTTGCCACCATGTCGTTCAATTCCGAATGTTCAAATCAAACCATCATCGAACTTGAAGCAGTGTGAGATACTTACCATTTTGGGACCAAGCTCACGCCTCTTAACGCTGCTCAGAAGGAGGGATACTTAGCAAAAATAGGACAAAATTACCATGAGAGCCTTAGTATTGACTAATGAGAACCGGCTTAGCTGCATCAAGGGCCAAGCTGGACTGACTCGAGGCCAAAAAGAACGGCCGCGTGGGTGTCAGGATTGTCACGGTGATCATCTCTTGTCACTAGATGGATTTTTCAATCGAGTCGATGAGAGACGACAAAGCCTTCGACATCAGGTATTTGAATCCAAGTGGCCCCAATTCATTCCAGCTGCTATGAACAAACAAAGGATAATTCTAAGCCACCATAGTACCAATTTCTTGACGGATCAGTGGAACCATTGCGTTGAAAATACCCCATCCCGACAAAGCATTGAGCTTAGGCGATCCCAAGCTTGTGTAAATGTTGTAGGCAAGTGCATCAAACTCATCAGACACCCAGCGTAAGGCTTACTGTCGCGAGGTGGGAATCAAGGCACGGAGCTCCTCAATGGCTTCCTGCGTGACCGGAATGGCAAGATTTTGGAGGCCATAGTTACTGGGCATGTTAAAAACAACATTTGGAGCAACACCGGAGGGCAGAATCCGGTTGCGCTGCTTCCGGGTTTTTTTGTTGTTGAAATAGTCGACGAATTTGTCGTGCCCAATCTGGATGGTCTTGGGCCAGAGCCATCGAAAAAGATCTCTGGTGAACAGAAGACATTAAAATACAATGACTCTCAGGACGGGCAATCAAAAATCAAGTACCTGTGCACCGTGTCTCCAGGAACTAGATAAATCCGGCCTTCTTCCAGAGTTTCGCGCAAGGATCGGCCATTGAACTGACGATCATAGGCGTACAATTTCGGAAATATTCTGGGACTCTTGACCATCCGCGTCACAATGACAAGCAAGGAGCCACAATCAATGTCTTCCAACATTTCAGCTACTTCGAATTGAACAAGACACTTGGTTTGGCAGATATCCAAGGTAAGTAACTCGGGACTTGGTCACAGTTCAACATTCGCTAATCAAACTTGTATATCTAGGGTCTGAACATTATGATCCCTCCAATAAAGCAACCATCCTCTTTGATCTCATGTCTCACACAACTACTGGGTGCGCACAACTCGTCTGTGTTGTATTCCGTCTCATCCTTTCCCAGCGATACGGGAGCCAGAGATCACGGAGAAGCGGGTATCAAGTCTTTTCTTGATCAACACCGGTGCGGCCAGAGCCCTTGAATGGTGTTGAAGAGGATGAACTATGAGTACAAAGCTTACTACATTCATCAATAATATACAATTGCCTGGTCTACGTCCCTGACATATTGGGTCGAAGCCAAACTGGATGAGGTCCGAACGTCCGAACGTCCGAAATCAAATGTCAAATGTCAGATGTCAAGATCTAAAACCAACCGCGACCATGCCGCCGACCGTACTCACCAGAATCCAAATAACCATGTTCAAACTCTTCTCCATCCCCACTCTGCTCCTCGCGTCGCTCGCCATCGGCGTCTTTGCCTCCAGTGCGTCGATTCCGCATCGACTAGTCTGACTGATGCGAACGTCGACTAACATCAATCAGCCCCGCTAGGCGACGACGGGTGCATCATTTGCACCCAACAGATACCGGAGTGCCATTGCAGCGTATACGAGAGTTGCATCATCATTCCGCAGTGCGTACTCGTCAATTCCAATGGTCTCGGTCCCGGGCTGATTTAATTTTCTTCCTGTGATTGTGAACGCAGGACTTGCTTCGAGTGCGCGCACGCAGTCTGTCTCCCGCCGCGCAAGGATACCGCCGATGCAGAGGGTGCCAAGTCGGCCAAATGAGGCCCAGACTATATGGGTGATATAGAAAGCCAGAATACTTAGTTACGTGTCTTGAAAGATCTTGTAATGGTCACATACAGACTCCGTACGTATTTTATTTACCACACTCCTTTTCTTTCCATTTATTATCATCCCTCATTCCTTACCTATTTTCCTCTTATCCAATGCGCTCAATCATCGACGCTACACTCTCCTTAGTTCTTCTGAGTCGTTCGCCCTCATCACCATCTGATTCGGGCCGCATAGCCACTTGATCCGTAGTATATAAGCGACCTGTAATCTACTACTTACAACGGTCAGATTCGCCGCCCCCAGTGTGCCGGAACTCGTTCTCAACACTTCCGTCACAGATCTGGAGCTTCGATCGAGAAAGTCTTCAAGTGGTATGCGGATCAAAGACATCTTCGAGTTCAACAGAAATGTAAATTTCGCCGCCTGCAGTTTATTATTTCCTGTCTGGCGGTGCCTCAGATCGCAGGCCCATTTTCTCAGACGCGATCCTGACAGTTTTAGATGCAGGAGAAGGGGTGGATTGGCAGACCCAGGAAGCATAGGAAGGATGCTAGCATCTAGGTAGAGCAGGTCGGGAGGACTGAGGACAGTGAACAGAGGTATGAGCAACCGCAAGCAACACGAACGCGTCGGCTCTAGATCCCCCCGTGCCATGAGCATACCTGCCCGGCCAGACTGCATTCTGTTGCGCCAGAACCGCGGGATGCGGAGGATCGACGATCACAGACAAGATTAAATGTGGGCAGGAGGACGGTAGGAGGCGCCAATCACAGATCTAGAGGGAGGAAGGTCTGTCGAAGGGTGGGAGTCAATGGGTGCTGTGGAAGAGGGAGAGATCGAAATATAGAAACAGGAGGTTGAACAGTTACCAAGGAAATCCAACAAGGTACTTTTATAGTCCAGCCAATTTCAAACACTTTTCTCTGCGGAAGTAATAAGATTCACTCAGAATTGAACGAGCCAATACATTTTTGCGCCGACTAGTCGACGCGTAAGGTCACGGCGAGTGATCTGCGTGACATATCAATATCTGAGAACGCGCTCTCGCTCCTAACCTTCTACTACTCATTCCCGGCTCAGATTCTATTGTCATTTGAAGCTGTAACTGCTTCCTCCATGCTCTGTGTCTGTTCTAGCTATGCCAGTACTGTCAAAACGGCAGGTCTTGGGTAGAAAGGTGGGATTACTTATTGCGTGGTGGCGGTAACGAGAATGCAGATCCGGAATCTCTATCTACTGTTCTTGGCACCGCTCCCGAGACACCCAAACCGTCCTCGAGGTCACTCAAGGTTCAGATAATCGAAAATGACAGCAGAATCGCCGAGCTAGAGGCTCGAGTGTCTGTACTGGAGGCCGAGGTATTGCAACTTCGACAAGCACACTACACGGCAGTCGAATCTTTTTCCTTCGAAAACAAAAGCCTGCTGGATCAGAATTAGGTCCTCTCTCTCACCAACACAAGTCTTAAGTCCTCGAAGCGAAAGGCTGAGACCGCTCTTAGTGGGGAGTTGATGAAGCGGCATAAACGGATAAAGAGGCTGGAGAATGAGCGAAGCACGTGGCAGAAGGATACAGCGGCACTCATATCTGAGCTCGAGGAGGACTTGATCACTTTTCCAACTAGGGTGGCCCCACCCCCCCCACCCCACCCTGGGGTGAAAAGAGATAGGCAATGCGATGTTATCGGACTCCCAACGAAATACTCTCCGCGATATTTGTGTGCTACGCCGCGATTACCCACGCACCGTGCACCGATGTCCAGCGCGGAGTATGGATTCTGGGCCACATTTGCCGCCATTGGAGGGCCGTCGTGCTCTCCACTCCTGCCGTTTGGTCTTCCTTTCGGTATCGCTCGTCCTGGGAGGAGGATGCACGGAATTCCAAGCACTTTGGCAGAGGGGTATCTTCGTCGCTCGGCCAATTACCCCCTCTCCATCGATTCTTATTAAACTCGCAACAACGATCTAGCTCTTGGCGCGAAACGAGTCTAAATATCATTGAATCACAGTGACTGTTCTCTTTCTGGCAATTATCCCGGAGGGGTTGAATAATCTCGCCCAGTCGAAAGTCTGCGGCACCGTGACCGGACCATCTGGTAAAGTGACAGTTAAGTTCTCCTCTTTCTGTGAATTATCCGCCTTGTTTTTAGCCAAAACAGATGCACTGCCGCGTATCCAAGTTCAGACGGCTGAACACTCCCAAAAAGGAAGTTTTGCGTCCGTTCTTCCGCACATCTCCCAGCAACATCTCGACAGATCCACAGTGGCACTGCCCTTTGAAAGAGATATAAAACGGGCAAGTTGAACGATCGTTATCCAAAAAGCAAACAGCTCCTCTTCCGCAAACCAAGCCCCTATACATCCCACATACTACCCCTTGCACCACAAATGGCATCCTCGTCTACTCAGCTCCCCGACGCCCGCCTCGTCGTGACCGGCCACACCCCCGACGGTACTTCCGTCTTCACTTTCGACGACACCCGTACTCCTTTCACCCCATTCGGGCCGCAGGGCGCGCGCTTCACCACCTTCCACGCGAGCCCCACCGTCCCCGCGTCCAACACCGCGCCCTACCCCGAGCTCGCAACCGTCCTTCCGCGCTGCCCGCCCTCGGGCGTCGCCTTCTGCATCACAGACATCCAACCTGGCGGGAGCGCGCCGATGCACCGCACGCAGAGCGTCGACTACGCGGTGGTGCTGAATGGGGAGATCGTGTTCGCTTTGGATAATAGGGACGAGAAGACGGTGAAGGCGGGGGAGTTTATGGTGCAGCGCGGGGCGAACCATGCGTTGCACAATCGCACGGGGGAGGTGTGCCGCATTGCAGTTGTGATGGTCGGCACAGAGAAGATTGTCCTTGAGGGCGGGAAGGTCTTGGAGGAGACGGTGTTTGGGAAGAAGCCAGAGTAGAGGTTAAATTTGAACACAATAACTGTAATCCTTTCCCGGCTGTCGTATGTACAGTACCTGAAATCCGTCCCTGATTCCCTCTATCTCTAACACGTCCTTGAATCTCAGCAGCGGCGTTTGTGAGCAAAATGGACAGGCATCGGCAGAGATTCCAACTGCCACAACATACTGACGAAATATACTTTGAACATGAATTGCAATTTTACAGTGTGCACTTGAAAGTAACGAGACAGACTGGGTAATACTGGAGTGATATATGCGAGTGCAAGATTAACACATAGTGGAGAGAATGCAATTGAGAACAGCGCTAAACGGTGGAAGAGATTCAGACGGCCGGAGTCATCAGCGTGTCGACGACCTGCCGCCCGGCTAAAGCAAACTACAAGGTGAACGAAAGATGAGAGGGGACCAGGCAACGAACGAACCATGACACGATTCCTTGATCTGCCCTAACGCCGCGTACCCCGTCGTCTCCATCGCCGTGCGTATTATATCGTTCGCTGCGTGCTGTTTCTTCGCGATCTCCTGCCGACGATACCCCTTCCATGAGCACAATGAGGTGAGGTTACAGATACGCACAATAAGTGTTTGCTCCTCCTTCTTAATCTCCATCCACAGCGCGCGGATGGTGTCCTCGAGCGCCGCGTAGTCGAGAATGAACTTCGCGTAGGCCTTTTCACTGCCGTCGCGCCCCAACGCGAAACAATGAGCACTATGGTTTCACGTACAAGAAGAAAGAAAACTGAAACGCACGTCGTCTCAACCGTGCTCCTCACGTCGTCAGCGGCCGCGGATATCTGGAGCACAGATGAGGATAGTTGATACGAGATGGGGATGGACACACTTCGGCAGTAAGCTTATTCTTCGCGATTTGGAAATTTTTCTTCTCGTGCTCTTTGCGCTTCTTCTCCCTCGACGCTGCCACCACGCGTTTCAGTCCTTCTTCGCGCCCGAAAGGGAACCGCGCCTACATACCCATGAGCTGATGCGCGATCGCCACCTGGATACTGCCCAAAGATACCGAATTGAGAATGTGTAGGGAAGACGACGCATAAAGGAAGGAAGGAAGACCGACGCACGCCTGGTCGTCGCTCCCGCTCGACTGCTGCGACGCGAGAAAGTCAAAGTCGTCTGTCGGCACGGCGGATGGGGCGCGCTGTTTAACGGGAGCGCGACGCTGCGCCATGGTGGAAATGGGAAGGTAGAGAAGAGAGATATGAGGTGGTGCCAGAGGAGAAGAGAGGAGAAGAGAATTCGATTCACGTGCCTTCGACTTCGACGCGACAGGAATCAATGGCGTAAGTTCGACAATGCAATTACTCGATTACTTCCCCGCGTGCTCTACTATCTGGGACTGTCATCCTGGCCGGACTAGGAACCTGGTCACTTGTGCAATATAACACTAGTTAGTTAGCCATATGTCTTTCTTGTGGTCGGGGGGTGGACCACGGCCTATGCCGCCTGTCTGTGCCAATTCTTAGCCGAAAGTGATGAGTTGATGATAAGCGGTGGCGCCGAGAACGTCGGTCCGGAGGGTGGGAAGATCAAATCCTTATCCCCGAATTGCCGTTTCGCACCGTTCTCAGCCAGTTCTTGGTCGATTCACGTCATCCGGGGCTCGTTCTGCTCCCCTGACTGCAGCGTTCCCTCTGAGAATGACACTGGTCCTGTACATTCGGTTATTTGCTTAAAAACTCATGAGAAATACTGCCATTCAAGTGTCTGGACTACAACCAGACGAGCCTCATATCAAGTCACCCTTTAGCCGTCCGAGTCCAGCCAGTGTCAAGCTTCATCCTTATATGCAAGGCATCAATTTTGAACATATCTCACAATTTTATCTCCTTGATCCCTCCCTCTGGCCATACCAGATGCCGTTCCTCCCTGATATTTGTCGTATCAAAGTCCAAACGTCGGGTTCCCAGGAGCATAACACCAGCATGGATTTGGAGATTCCGGTGTGTTTGTTTACTTCCTAAGAGCATTCCTACAATTTATTTCCATCACCCAAGTCCTTTTCCTGGCACACCGGCTGTGTTTCTCTGGGATGCCCAATATCTGTGCTCACATCCCACAGTAGAAGCATGTTTGACTGCCATTTTTATTGACCACTTCTATAGTTGTTATATATAGAAAGGATCATTCATAACCCTCGAATATAATCCCACCTTCACAGGCCGCTGCCGCGGTCCGAAACACCCAGTTTGCAAGGGTGGCCAGGTAGCTAGTCATTTCCCCTTTTGGGAACTCTGTGAAAAATAAATTCACTATGCCACAGATACACATCCAAAATGACCCCAAATATGCTCAAACCCTTCTCAGGATACGCGCCTATCTTATGGGGCCCATAACACCTGAGTGAAGTGCTCGAGATGGGCACCAGTAGGCCGAAACGGCTAAGGTGGCCAGGATCCCCCTCCCAAATAGTACCCGGTTCAATTCCCTCTGGTGCTATGCATTTGGAATCGCACATTGAGGTATTTTCGTCGGTCCAAACGGCATTCCAAACGGATTGGGAGTCAGTTATGAAGTAAAAAGGCTCGAATCCAGCTGGGGCCTAACCCCGAATGGAACGGTGTGACCATCCTATTCCTCTGTCTGTCCATATTACAGCTCTGGTGCTACAGGAAGATTTCACATGATGTCAGTGAGCTCATTGCGGGACTAAATGAATACATACATGGCATGTGTTGAGGAGACAAAAAATCTCAAATGTTGAAGATTCAACATCAGGTACCAACTTGGTACTTACTGCCAGTGGCCCAGTGGGCGTCCTGAGTTCGTCTGATGGGCCTCAGGATGTCGACACGGCAAGCGGATCGATAAACCCGTATTTTTTTCAGGTCAACTAAAGCTGGTGCCTTCGAATGGCAAAGTTACAATGAGAGTTCATTTCGGCCGAAAAAGCGCAAGGTCCCATCAATGATTCAACAAGCGAGGTACGAGCTCCTGCAAATTGTTGAAGCGTCTGCCTAGGGGAGACTACATCAATGATCCGAGAGCCGCTTTGCTGGCGCTTGACATCGACCTTGCCGTTTTTCTTTCTCGAGTTCCTACCATAGTTGCTCTCCCCGCTTCACCTCCTTCTTTCCGAACCCACTCAAATCGCGGAACTCCAGAATAAGTATTCTGCGTTCCAATTCCCTGCCACCCGACTCGGAGTTGTCAAGTTTTCGGACGACGATTTCTGTGGCACCAGCCGAACTAGCGCATTATGATCTGGCGATAAACGGCGTACAAAGCCAACTCGACCGGTTGAGTTCTGAGCGCCGAACCCTGGCGTCTTACACCGATGGATGTCGGAGTGCATTGTCTCCAATTCGTCGCGTACCCGTGGAAGTGCTGGTGGAGATTTTCGATCTGTGTCTGGCTGAGGGAATGTATCACCTGTCCGCCGCTACGACCCCGGAAGCGGAGGTGGACCGCCTCTAATAACGACTCGCCCTTGCTGCTTTTCTTCTTGGCTCAGCTTAAATGGCCTCTGCTTCAAGGGGTGCTCGCTTTGGCACTACACTGCAATGGGTACCCCAAAACTCTGGTCCACGATACCCATTGACACGACTCTCTGGAGCCGGTGCACCGCATCCGCAGACACTTTATTCTCTCTTCTCGAGTCTTCGCTCAACCGAGGGAAGGACCATTCATTGACGATGAACGTCGGTGTTCTACGTAGCGACTCCCATGCACAATCCGTTCTCGCGCTACTTGTTAAACACGCGCCGAGGTGGCACGACGTTTACTTCTGGTCCGACGTCCCAAGCAATTATTTAGCCGGTGCCAGGGTACACCTCGGTCGGCTAGAGACGCTTAACCTCTCCACCAGCTGGAAAAACCTGGACTTCTTCCGAGATGCACCTCGGTTGAGGGGATTCATATTTAACAGCAGAGTAGATGTCCTCCCCGATCTTCCGTGGGCGCAAATCCACACATTGATATACACTGGGGACCCTTCCTCCACCCCTTTTGATTGTCTCTCCGTCTTACTCCACACCAAGAACATCATCAATTCCACCTTCTTTATCGATCTTCGGCCAATCTCTGGTGGCGGCTGGCCGGTGGTCTCTTCCGGTGTGCGATCCATGTCGTTCAGGGTGGGTGGGCACAACGCACTCCCCGCCGGCCAAATGTTGGATTCTCTCACCCTTCCGTCCTTGAAACGACTCGCTTTCATCTCCTATGACGGCAATCCGTTGCCTGTCTAGCCCTCAGACTCTTTCCTGGCACTCGCGGATCGTTCTCGATTTAGCGAACACCTGGTCCGCCTCCGAATTCGTGCTCTAGTCACGGACGGGGAATTGTTGTCTTGTCTTCCCCTACTACCCCGGCTGGAGGACCTGATCGTCTTCGACAGTCCCTCGTACATTGTTATCACTGACACCCTTGCTGACACCTTACTGCAGGCACTCGTCTGCACATCCTCCGTTCCGCCTCTCGTTCCCCGGCTGGACTACCTGAGACTGAGCTCTGTCCTCGATTTCACCGACTCAGCGTTGGTGGATGTTGTCACTTCTCGCGTGGAGCATATCAGGATGCTCTCCCGGCTCGACGGTGTTTTTCAGGCTGATGTTTGGTGGTATCTCGCACGCCACCGCGAGATGTCGCCCGAAACGCTGGCTAAGCTCTCGGAATTGGTGTTGGAAGGTGGATTGGATTTCGAGTCGGGCGCTGATGCAGAGGAAGGGTACTGGAGGTAGTGACTGGTTTTCCTCCTCAGCTGTCGCATGCTGAAGGGGATTGGGACCTGGGTTACGGCCGATAGGTATCACGCCTTTTGTATCTTCTCCACAAGTCATCTCGTTTTCACCGGCCTCCCTCTGTGAGACCCACCGATACCGATTCGTTCTCGCCAGTTGTACAAGAAAAAAATGTTGGCCTGATGGCCAACTTGCCAACTTACTCGAGAGCCTCACGATCTACACGGACTGCGTTCCCGCCGGAGGGCAGCTTTGTAATACCTTCCCGGATGCATCTGGATTACGGTAATTTCTCCCAGACGGGGCGTTCATCCTGCATTGCTACAGCTTCCCTGGACCCAGCCAACGTCCTTTGATTGCAACCCCCCTTCTTCGCAAGAAGACTTTCTGACCGATCCTGCAACACGCGCCGAATCTTGTCAAGTGCGCAGTCACCAACGACCGCGAGCTATACTATCTACCCAATGTAGCGGCTTCGATCTCCAGGCGCCGCTTATGTGAAGTTTGGCCAAAAAAAAACCATCCCAATCAAACCCTAATTATTCTTCACGCTTCAGTCCCGAATCGAACGGGAGATAGCCTCTGGCAAATCAAGTTGTCCGGGTGCGGACTACGCTCTACCAAGCCTGTAGATGGATTATAGAGCCCAGCATACAATTCTACGCAAATACCTGCTCAAGTTGAGACTAGTAGGCTGTAGATTAAGCGGGGCATAAGAGGAAATAGAGTCACGTACAAAGAACCAGGCTTCACACCCTCGTCGCCTCCTCCGTGTGCTTCCATAGCCTCTCCATCGCCTCCTCCGAGCCAAAATACCCCTTCTGCAACCCAATATCCTCCCCCTTCTCATTCGTGCGCGCGGCGCCGGGCCCGGCTTTGAGCAGCGCGTACAGCTGGTGCTCGCCAGATGCCTGCACGGAGTACGCAAATGGGGAGAGCAGCGGCATCAGAAAGGCGTTCGAGAGCCGCATGAACCGCGTGTCTGACGCCTTGAGGAGGTTGGTGGACACGAACCCGGGGTAAGAGTGGACGAAGGTGAGACCCGGGTACCGCTTTGCCAGGTCCTGGGTTGAGTCGAATTAAACGATTGAATGAATAGAGGGAGAGAGGAACACACCACGACCATAATATCGTTGTATGTGCCGCCTGCAGCGGCCGCGTTCGGCAAACTGAACGTCTTTTTGAGGCCGAGGTCATCCAGGTCAATCTTGCCCCCTTTGGCCGCCGACAAAACGGTCATGACCTTGGCATCTTCGCCCGCCTTACGTGCGTCTTCCACAGCAGACAGTAGGTCGTTAATAAAACGCCATCGTCCATAATAATGCACCGCCAGCTTTCTATCAATCCCCTCCTCCGTCTCGTTCCGCCCATTCATCGTCATCACTCCGGCTGTCAGGACGAGGAAGTTGACTTTAGGGATGCGTGTCCGAAGCTCGCCCGCGACGCGGTGTACGTTCTTCATCAGCGTGATGTCGCACTCGACAAATTCGTGGGTTACACCAGGAACAGTGGGCTGTGGGAAGGTGCGCAGGATGGCCTCGCCGGCGGCGCGGTTGCGGCCCACGAGAACGATGTTTGCGTTTCCTTTTGTGTGCCGCGCGAAGGCCTCGGCCATTCCCTGTCCGATACCGGATGTCCCGCCAACAAAGATCGCAGTGGGGGTATAGGACGGGGAGAAGGCGGCGTTGAAGGTGCGGGCGATGGAGAGGGAAGGCATGGAGGTGAACTGGCGGTAGAGGAGGAGGGAGATGACCGGGAGGGCGAGGGAGGCGAGAGTTCTTGACTTCATGTGGTGTTGCTCACTGACCTGACGTGGGGCGATTTATACGCCCGTCGGGGGACGCGTACAGGGTTGCCGAGGTGACAGGTATCAGGCATCGGAAAATCCCGCTGATTGATGTCGGCTTCAAGATGCACGCCGCAGCCGAAGTTGACTGCAAGTTCGCAGTTTGCGCACGGTAGCGGAGAGTACTAAGCGAAATCAACGGCGCGAAGTCGAGTAGGTCATACCAAACGGATCGCACTCCTGCCGCGGGTGCAGCGCAGCCGCACTCGAGTTAGTGGCGAAGAGGTTTACTTGTCCAGACCGATACACTCTTAACTTCATTATTTCGTGCGGGATTACACGATGCATAATTTTGGGTAGGCTAGTAAGTTATCGGACCAAAAAAAAAAAGAAAAAGTATGACCTGAATGGAGCATGGCCCCGCCCCGGATCGAACAGGCACCCCAGCAATATTCATCAACTCGGGTGATACTAATTGGGTGCGGACAATCCGCTACTGGGCTTTGTATCGATTCGTACTCAGCTTTATCACCGACCCAATTCCATCATTTTCATTTTTGTGTGCAGAAATCAACAACCGCCCTAGAATTGCTAGATGGGGATGCTCGCGGTACTGAACCTATATCGGGAGCTATATTGTGCGGCGCCGACCATCCTTGATCTTTTATTACTTGCCCGTCTCCCAAAAGTCAGTTAAAGGTGCGGAAAGGACGCTTACAATGGCCCAGCCCCGAGTCGAACGGGTGTCCCAGCGGTTTTGAAACTGGGAGGATTCCATTTATCGTATTGCTCAACCCACACTGGCACGATTTCGATGTGAGGTTGGCTTCAAAGTCAGCGGCCGCTTATCGTAGGAATATAGAAATCTCTCTCTCACTCAATCCGATTTGAGTTCATTTCCATCCTCGGTGGCCCTCGATCCGATTTTTATACTTCCTGAGGCAGTATCCAACACTATAGTTAGCTGGAGTACTCGAACAAGCTCATTATGATGCGGTACGCGATTTGCGCTTGCAGGCTTCGCGGGAATAGCGCCGTCCAGGATGAATTTAGGCAAGATGAGATGAACATATCGGTTCATTCGCAGGCGCCATTCTGGTCCACGCTAGCTACATCAGAACGGCACACCGCAATCTATCCATCGACGAATTACGAACACGATCCATGGCCATAGACTACGAACACGGCCCATGGTCATAATCGAAAACCAATGTTTGATATCGGAATGTCATATCGTATCAGTACCGCCCTGCTGCGAGCGCGCACTTGCCCTGTTCCGCGCATTTGAGGTGAGTACTTATTCCAAGAAACAACGGATGCAAACGAACCGCCGCCGTGCACGCCCCACACTTCGAGCCGCAGTCGGCCGTCTTGGTGCAAGACTTGTCCGCGCAGGTTGGCGAGCCTTCGAAGACCTACCACATTTACCACATTTCAGGGTAAGCGTGGTTGGCAGAGCTGTTGAAAGGAAAAGGACGAGTTTGACGCACGACGTAGGCGCGTTCCCCGACCGAGTTCCCAGGGGTTTGAGGGGCAGCAGTTACCATTAGGTCGAGCGCAGAGAGGGTGATGAAAATAATGTTGATGCTGAGCCGGGGGGACATCAAGTTGAAAGGTGTAGGTGAAATGGATGAGTGGTGGGTTGTCGTTGCGTAAGGCGAGGGTTTATAAAGCCCTGTGAGAGGGGTAGTGCGGTGCCTAGACGGTTAATATGAGGACGGAGATTATTGTCCTCAGGACTCAGTGCGGATGGATGGGCTGAGAAATGAAGTTCCTTACCTATCAATAGCCGCGATGCCATGCTTCGCCCGAGAAATGCGATTCGATACGATCCGTTCAGTTCCTCGCCGTTCCGTTGATTGGGGAGC
The DNA here is from genome assembly GCA_029378375.1 of Mycena olivaceomarginata. Classification (NCBI taxonomy): domain Eukaryota; kingdom Fungi; phylum Basidiomycota; class Agaricomycetes; order Agaricales; family Mycenaceae; genus Mycena; species Mycena olivaceomarginata. The sequence goes on from JARKIC010001201.1 coordinate 85,551, forward strand.
GACGTGCGGACTACCGGCGGGCCCGGTGGACGCGGAAAAACAACCCAAGTTTGGTCGGACATGCGGCATGTTGACGATGTAAGCCGGCATGGGGAGTGCCGATCAATGCCGCCCCGCCAACGCGTACATTTCTGTCAGTTTGCTGACGCCAACACCGCCGATCGCGGCAGCCGTCTCCACATATAACTTCGTCACCCCTGTGAGAACACCACATGAACTCTTCGACCCTCGCGTCCATCCTCCTCTTCGTAATCACCCTCTTCTTCTACCGCCGTTTCACCGCCATGCCTTCCCTTGCCGTCGCCCGTGCCTTCAACGCCGCCTTCTCCCCGGCCTACACCCCTGTCGCGATCTTCGTGGGCGGCACATCGGGGATCGGACAAGGCATGGCCGAGGCTTTTGCGCGCCATACAAAAGGCAACGCACACATCGTCATCGTAGGCCGCAACCGCGCCGCCGGCGAGGCCATCCTACGCACCTTCCCCAATCCAACTGTTCCTGGTGCAACGCACGAATTCGTCGAGTGCGACATCACGCTAATGAAGAACGTGCACTGCGTCGCTGGTGAGCTGCGGGCACGCATCCCGAAAGTCAACTTCCTTGTCCTGACACCCGGGGTGATGACGATGAATGGGCGGAACGAGACGGAGGAAGGGATTGACCGGAAGCTGGCGGTGCATTATTACGGCCGGTGGCGCTTCATCCGGGACCTGCTGCCTGCTGTGGAAGATGCGCACAAGGCGGGCGAGGACGCGAAAGTTATGAGCGTGCTTTCGGCGGGCAAAGGGGCAGGGAAGATCGATCTGGAGGACTTGGGGCTGAAGAAGAACTTTAGTGTGATGAATGCGGCTTTAGCAGCGCCAACGTATAATGATCTCATGGTGATGGTGAGCACCCTACCTACCTTCAAAGTTTCTTCTTTTTCGACCTACAGCCACTTGAATGCTAATGGGCACCACAGGACCTCGCAGCGCGCTACCCTGGGCTCACCTTCGTGCATTCCTACCCTGGCTTTGTCGCCTCAAATCTCGTCAAATCATCCGACACGCGCCTCATGCGGCTCACAAACACCTTCCTCATGCCGTTCCTCTCTCCCTTTTCCTACTCCATCGAGGTGAGCCTTTCGCGCCGTTCTTCTCATCCAGTCACTCTACTAAGATAAACCAATGTCCAGGCCTCAGGGGAGCACCAGCTCTACGCCCTGCTCAAGGCGGGCGCGGGCCCCGTGCGCACCGACGACAGGGGGGATGACATTGGGTTGTCCAAGGGGTACTTTGGCTCGCCTGAGGCAATGGCGAAGCTGTGGAGGCATACGGAAGATGAGACGAGGATGGTTTGAGTCGTTCTAAGCCTCTTCACTTCGATTCGGTCTCAAATTAGAGTTAGAGAAAGGCTTGTATTATGTAGAGTAAGAATAATGTAATTCCAAAACGTTCATGTTTCGAACAAAATGGGATGGGGTTCTCGGAAAGCTGTTTCTTCTCTCCTTCATGGTGTTTTTTGTGTATGTACATTCGCTCATCGGATAAGCTGCGACTTATAAGCATCTTCTCCCCATGTTGAACTTCAGTCGGGCATCTCGGCCCAAGTACTGGTACTCATATTGAACTCCAAGTACTATTTCCTGCCGGGCAACCGGCCAGATGAGCCAACCGGCCACTTGTTCGATACAAGAGCCCTCAACATCAATTCTTGGAAACTTCGGTTGGTGGGATGGTTCTGGATCTAAGACGATGCGTTGTGTTTAATTTGGATGGAATTCGGTGTGACGAACAGAAGCTACGGCAAGTTTCCGATCAAGATAATGGGGGATCAATGCCGTTGGGTCTGATGTTGAAATGCCAGATGCCGTCGGCGCGCGTGCGCCCGAGAGCGAAGACGAGGAGGACGATGAAGGGGACATGAACACAATTTCTAAGGCATTCGAGAACATTGTGCGCAATGCACATGATGCAGAGGCAGTGGGGTAGGGTTATTCTTGGGCGCATGGGGAGTATATTTCGTATTTTTGTTCAATTCAAGTGGTGTATGTTGCTCTAAATATAGAGCGGAAGGTCCCTTAATTTTTCTATGAATTCTCATGCATTTTCGAGAGACTTGTGCTGGAAGGCGGCGGCACTGTCAAGACCGTTGATGGCGCGCCGCCAGTGGTGGTAGCATTGGCCGTGATGGCAGATAAAGGTGTTTAGTAGATGTAGCGATTGGAGGGGGAATTAGCGGTCATTAAGCTGTGCACAGAGAACCACCTAAAATTGCGTATCTTAAGGTGCACCTGCTATATACATCACTTTCTGGGCGTTACAGGTGTGTCGAAACTTCTGCCAAACCCAAAACGAGCCAATTGGGGAGTGTTCCGAAAGATGTTGGCCAAAATTGCTCCTGAAAACCTAGAGTCTTCGCCGCATCGACACTTAGCCACCTGCTGCGTGAATCACTCCAGAGGTAAAGTTTCCATTACCATATTGTGTCGCAGGCTTTTTCTAGTCGAGTCTTCAAATGGCCGTGGTGGGAGATCTGACAGGGGCCTAAGCGCATTCATCTCTGGACTCTTTTGTTTTCCGAGTTTGGGTGATAAGAATCGACAGTGGCTCTTTGGACCGAACGCCCCTGCGCAGCCGGTCCCTGACAATGCAAACTATTTGTGACATATATCGTCGGATATGAGCTTGACGATGCGAAGTACCCTGCGAACAATGTTGGACAAACCATCCTCCACGTTGGCTCTTGCGCAACGTAGGCAGCGGCAAACTGGATCAATGGGTCTAATTTTGGATGGGAGAACAGGAACGTTCAAAGTAGTAGTTGGCAGATGGACAGTTTGTTTTTTTGATTGTTATTCTGCAATAGTGCTATCTCCGCGCTGACAGATAGACACTTGAGCGCCTATAAAACTCGGATATGTCTTGGAAATCTTGTTCCAGTCATTTATCGATCATGGCCCCCACTTCGGCCCTCCTCGCATTCATGTTCCTCACAGTGGCTGCGTCCCTCAATGTTCCTACCTGTCCTCCAGGTGAACAAGCCAATGTCGTCTCAGAGTCCATGTTCCCAGTCGTCTCCCCCTTTGGCAACAACCCCACCATAAATTTAACGCTCACGTACTTTACGTGTCCTAGCCTTCAGGCTCAGGCTCGGCGGGGGGCATTAAAAAGCCAAAGTGAGGCGCCGATTAATGTTTGTCTTGGGTTGCAGGACGGTTCTGAGGGTAAGTTTGTTTCACGGTCTGTGTAGAGGTGTGCCCCACGTCTCTCCATTCATTTGCTTTGCTAGCCACCTTCGGTTGCAGCCCGGGAGATCAGCCATCGTTTGGGGATTGTTCAGACATTGACGATACAGTGGTGGACAGTGAGTTGCACGCTCTCGTTGCTACTTTATATGAATGTATCATTTCTAGATTTGATTCGGCCACTGGAACTCTTTATTCCTCCGCTCTCAGGAGTAGTAGTCACCCTCTTTAACAACACTTGCGCATTCGTATTTTCGAACAACGATGCCAATGACATCTATGAAATGGAATTAGAATGCATCGTGCGTCATACATGTTCGAACACTTAAAACTCCTCTCAATATCTCAATAGCCCGATGCGCTCTTAAATATTCATAATTCTGAATCATGTCGCGGAAAAGAGCAGGGCCCTGCATTTGGGCTATCTGTACCCTCGCCTGCTAACCCCAACGGGGCGAATTGGGCACTTGAGTAGGATTATTTCGACATGGCACTGGTTCCCGCTGATGAATTCTTATGATAGTATTGTATCATCAAGCTCTCTGTGACGGCTAGTGAATCCGCCCAGTTCGCGCGTCGTTTACATACCTTTTGATTTCACCTCTTTCTGTTTATCTCGTGTGGAAATATGGACTTTTGATCTGAAGTTAGCTTATTTCGCGTTTTGTTTCTAGATTTGACTTTCATAACGGTTCCAAGTGGATTTCAGTAAAGCCGAGGGTCATTCTTATTCAAATGATATATCAAGCTTCGCGAATCGGTTCTGAAATGAAGCTTCAGGCCTTTGGTGTGAGGCTCCCTTCATCATATATAGCTGGGAGATCGACCGTCTGGCATCGCTTTTTAGTCCCGAAAAAGTTTGCCTTTATCTCCTGCACTTTTGTTTATTCACAATTTTTTTTGCGCCATTTGAATTGCCAACTGTGGGAAAGCAATAGCATCGTAATGATCCGTTCACTCCGATCTATTCGGTGCAGTTTTTCACGACCCTGCCAAAGCACTCTCTAATGAGACCAGGGCAGGGGCATCAAGTGATGAGAGCGATGGTGGCCGCCGCCCCTCCCGTACAGTAACCTTTTAAGTTGTGAGTGTGACGTCAGACTGCAACAGCTCACTTTGCGATGCGCTGAGGAGTTAAACTTACCGTGTAACAAACAACTCACGAACTTTCCCAAAGAAATGCCAATGTGACGAACATTCACAGTTTCCAATCAAAGTCACAAAGATCCAAAAACTTAAGCGGAGCAACGAAGTGACGAAAATGGCGTGGACTCGTCCTCTACAAGTGCACCTACGTAATATGGTGTGTTGTGGAATGCTATGCAAGTACTATGGTTAAGTGTCACCATAGTGCTATTCTCAGCTGTATAGAGTAGTGCACATAGCACTCATAGGCACATGGTTCGATTTTCCTGATGCAAATTAAGGAGCCAAGGAATCGAATCTTCATCGTCAAGCTGCAAAGGCCCTTCCTCATCAAGTTTGGAATCAGCAGTCCACCAAGGTGTTTTGTCCTTCATTTCAACCGCCTTGTAAGTCGCAAATCCGGACCTCTAATAAATTGCTTCTACTTGAACTCGATGCACGCGAACCGTGAGACTATTTACATGATCGGAGCGGATGCCGGCCTGTTCCGCAGTGCTTCTTCCTTTCAGACTTCGACTGTGGTCCTACGCTCGCTGCACAATTTGAGGCTTAAAGGCTTACTTGGACTCGCCGTCGAGGGTCCGGTTGCTTATTGGTGTCGTTATGACGTTGGATTGGGTGTCCATTGTAGCCGCTGGACCCTCAAGACGCTTGCAAAAGTCGGTGGAAATCTCAGGGAAATCTAAGTGAAATCAGAAACTACTGGACCCTACCACCGGCCTTAATCCAGTAAAATTTACTGCCTTTCGTGGTTCTAGGGTGGGCTGGTTACCTACTGAAATTCCTGTCTCACTGAGCTGTTAGCTACGTCATCAACGTTCCTTGTCGGCTGAAACACTCGAAAAATCTCCAGGTAGGCGGAAAGTTTGGAGCTATTTATCCCACTTACCTTGTTCTCAAGCAAAGATGACCACCGTCGCATCCGCTTCGATGCCGTCCATGACCGATTCCCCGCGCGCACGTTCGCTCGCCCGTGAAAAGCACACCCAGCGGCCCCAAGCTGCATCGTACAACGTCTTCCTCCGACCTCGGCATCCCCCGCCCGCCTTCCGCTGCTGATCTAGGACCCAACGCACACCCCTACCCCATCGCGACGACCGCCACCGGGGTCCTCTCCCGCGCCAACCCACTCTCCTCGCCCTCGAACCACCCGAACAGCGGGAAACACCACTACGTCCCGCCCTCACCCCCAAGGAGGGCTTCGACGGCTCCAAGGACGGCGGTAAGAACAAAGAGAAGGGGAAGACGAGCGAAGGAGGGCGGAGTACCACGGGCACCGGTACAGCTGCAGCCTCAGCAGCAGCGAGGGTATGTACCTCCCGTCGTCGCCTTCTGCTGGTGCGGGGGCGAATGTGGTATACAGCGGGACCGCACACGGACCGCACGCGCTGCCTGTGCCGCCTAGCGTCAGTGCGAACAGCATTGCAGTGAAGAACGCGGCGACGGCGGGGTCGTATAGCGCGTATGCTGTGTCTGGTGCGTGGAGTCCTTTCGTGTTCTGGGTCGGTGTCTGACTGATGATTTGTATGTAGGCGTATCCCCCAAGCGGTGGGCCCCCGCGCAGCTAGTGGCGCACCTCAATCAAACGGTCTCGGCTGAGGCGGGCGCGTGGGCTACGAAACGGAACGTCGGCGGGAGGGCGTTCATGAAAATGGGCGAGATGGGCGAGGAGGAACTGAAGGGGATGGGGTGAGTATTCTCTCGCGCGAAGGCTTTCATTTTTTTGCCTCTCCCTGTGCTTGCATTCACCCATCATTGTGTCATCCTCCGTGATCCACCCTTCTCCAACGCCTTTCCGTAGCGCATTTGCTCTTCCCGCTCTCACATGCCCTCCGTCATGGTCTCTCCCACCCCATGCTATCCTCCCACACCTTCTCCAACGGCTTCCTCATCCCAGCCGTCCCATTGTGCGCTTCTCTCCTCTCCCCTCCGTCTGTCCTTCTTCCTCCTTCCCCATCATTATCCCTCTCTTTCGCCCTATGCTTTCTTCGTTTCATATCGTATTGCTTACCGTCCTTTCTAGCGCACCCCCTCCCTCCACCCCGCCGCCCGCGCCCTCTGGCAAGAAGTCCTCCAGAACCAAATCTCGCCCGTCTCCTTCTTATCCTCCGCATCCGATGAAGAGGGCGGCCACTCCAGTGGCTTCCCCTTCCGCGGGCGCGGCGGCTCTAATTCCCCCATGTGCGGCCGCGTCTCCGCCGTGTACGAGAAGTCCGGGGAGATCAAGGGCGCCGACGAGGGCGAGAGCGAGGACGAGACGCCGTCGCACCGCAGCCGGACGATGTTCATTCCCGTGGCGTCGCCGTTCGCCTCCAGTGCAGGCAGGGGCGAGGCGTCGACCTCCCCCTTTGCCGTGCGGCAGTCGCCCTTCGCCGCGCGGCACGAGTACACCAGCAACACCAGCGCGCAGGAGCACGAGAACCCGAGCCCAAGCCCCGAGCCGACGGGGGGGTTCCGGAACGGCCGCGTCAAGGGGATGGTGCACTCGTTCGAGGGCAGCGGGAGCGAGAGCGGGTCGCCCGAAAGAGAACGGGAGCGAAGTGGGAGTGGATTCAGGAGCGCGAATGGGAGTGGATTTAGGAGCGCGAATGGGAGCGGGTTCAGGAGGAGGGCAGAGCGAAGGCGAGGACGACGCCGCTGGCGGCACGGTGCGCCCGCACGTCCGCGCGCCGCGGGTGCTCCCCGCGCGCCCGGACGGCGTCGAGGTGCCCATCGCCATGGACCTAGGGGCGGTCCGCGCGTATGACTATGTGTATGCGAACGGCGCGGCATCTATCGCGCCCGGAACGACACACGGGACGAACAGGTTCCTCAACACGAACACGGCGAACGGCAACAAGGAGCTGACGGTCGAGGAGCTGCTTGGAAGGGAGGATGCGCTGGGCCAGCCGCCGCCGCTGCAGCCGATGACGCCGAGCCACAGTGGCGGCGCGTGGCGGCGGGGCAAGCGCGGGATGGGGATGGTGGGGATGCCGCTGTCCACCGGCGGCGCGGGCGACCCGATCAAGCAGCACCCCACCGGCGGGCGCCCGCTCTCCGCGCACCCCTCCTCGTCCTCCTCGTCCTCGTCTGCGGGGGCGCCGCACGCACAGCGCACGAGCAGCGGCGTGCACGCGTGGGAGACGGACGAGGGCGCGGTGGGGAGCACGATGAAGTGGGTGCCCGCGCAGGGGCGGTGGGTGCGGCGTCGCGTGAGGATTGCGACACGTCGCTCGTCCGCCGTCTATTCCATGCCTCCATTCGTCTCGTTCTATTCGTTCTCGCCCCATGCCTATCCATACTCGCAGGCCGACCGATACCCACCCAACCTGCGCACATATAACTTATCTCTGTCCTTCGTCCATCTACGTGTCGATATCTGCACACACTCATGCTCACGACGACCGCGCTGTACTCCCTCCTATGCCTTAGTCGCTTTCCTACTGCTTCCCACTCCCGCACTGATTACGAGTCCCCTTACGACTGCCAAGAAACCTTCTTCGATAATACTATACGACTGACTGACTGACTGCTCTCTCATACTTCATGGCTGCAGACATGATTATCTAGCCACCCACGACTGCGACGACCCGTTTTCGTTCCACGTATCCTACAAGCTGTGATGCCTTTCCTATTCATACTGATACTAGCTACAGGTACTTACCTTGGATCTAACTAGCTTGGACTGCTGATAAAACAATACACATACATTCTGGATGGGGCATGAAATCTAGAGCGGAAGGTCCCTCGATTTTTCTATGAATTTCCGCGCATTTTTGAGACTTGTGCTGGAAGGCGGCGGCGCTGTCAAGACCGTTGATGGCGGCTGATGGCGCGGTCTTCAGACTTGATGGCGCGCCGCCAGTGATGGCAGCGTTGGCCGTGATGGCAGATAAAGGTGTTATTATCTAGTACTTAGATGTCGGGTAGGATGCCTGCACCAAGTCTGCACACATAATGAGAATTATGAGATAACAATGAATCAATGATGTGATGCAGCGAGCCTGTGTAAGGTTAAGGTTAGACATGGCAGTCCACTTGCTCTCTCCCTTCATGTCGTTCGAATTGCCGCCCGAGCTGTGGCTCAAAGTTTTCCAGAGCCTTCCTATGGATACTATCCAAAATGTTCACGTCGTCTCTTCCTTGTTCTACGACCTGTCATGCGGCTTCTTGTTTAATGCAGTCACCCTTTATCCCGCGACATTTGGCGATGAAGCGTTCGACAAACGGGTTACAGACCGGGGGTTTGAGCAGCTGGCCTTCTGGAGCTCCGACAAGATAGCTACGCATATTCGCAGTTTCACTGTGAATCTTGCTCGGACCGAAATGTCGATCGTCGTCGGGTCGTGTCCGTCACTCGTATCTGCCTGCTTCGAGGCTGTATCGCGGTTCAAAAATCTCCGAATGCTCACATGCAGTCTCTCTTCCTCCGCAAACATAGAGATACCGGCTCTCCATGTGGACGCCCTCCCATTTCTGAGGTCCCTTCACATCCACGGTGGGAGGCTGGTCCGCCCGACATCGCCATTAATCCAGCTGAAGATCGAGGACTTCTTTTACACAAAAATCCCTTCTACACATCCTCTGGGAGCCCTTGAATCCCCAATCCCTTATCTTTCTGTCCTTGATCCGACCAGCCTCCGCCGCCTTTACCTTCGGTCGGGGTCGATGATCTCGATAGAACACTTCCTCGAGAACATGGCCCCATTTCAGAATCTCCGCAGCCTGGACCTCTCTTTACTAGAACCAACGAATGTCAACCGGCTACATACCTGGATATCCACCTTCCCCGCCATCCACGACCTGACCGTGAGCCTGGTGCTTAACACAGACTCCGCCGACACTCTCCCCTCGACACCCTTGACGCCGCACCTACGCACCTACACCGGCCCCCCGGATCTCGTCCCCCTAGTCCTCCGTGGAACCCCCGCCCCACGGGGCCTCACCATTATCCAGTACTATGCCCCCGAACTGCTCCATGCGTTGCGCGCGAGCGGAAGCGAGGCGTACCCCTCGCTCACGTCTCTGACGATGCGCGCCCTGTACCCCGACCTCGGATCACCGTCCCTGCGGGATGCGCTCGCATTCTTCCCGAATCTACGGGCCCTGACGATCTCCGTTTACTCTGCGCGCCGCGGGCGCCCCTGGCGAGGATCGGTGAGTACATTTCCTCGTCCTCCCTACACCGCACCTTTCTGAGTTGACAAACGACGGCGTATGTATCAGGCGGCCTCCATCGCCTCTCCCGAATCGCGCGAGCTCTGCGAACGCCTGGCGACGGTCTTTGACGTGGTCGCGCTTCTGGATACTGTGGTGTTGGACTGGTGGGTGGAAAGCGGTTATTGGGGCCAGGTGATTCCGCCCCTGGAGGAGCTGGAGGCGACGCTGGTCCTTACTCTGCCCAATCTGAAGCGCGTTTCGTATGGGAGTCAGCCCGAGTCTGATGGTGATGACTAGACACTCTCTTGACAGACCCTGTATGTCGCTACCAACTCGTACCTCGTTCGATACACAGTTTACCGGGAGCTCACTGCTGCAGACACGTCACACCGCTTTCCTGAATTGATTTTCGGAAATGCCCACACTCGCATGTCTTCTCGAGAACCATTCATTATGATTTGCGTGCTTCTATTCCAACAGGTGGCCCGTCGCTTCCCGCTTCTTGCCAGCTACATACTACCGCCAACCGCTAGTAGGCCTCTGACCCTCTCGCGACGGAGCCGACTAGCGAGCTACTCAGCTCCAATCTGCCCCCGAAGCCACCGCCTCTGACCATCTCACGATTGAACCAACTAGGGAGCTATAGCAATCTGCCCCGAAGGAGGCGGCCGGAAGCCAAGAAATCACTGGGACTGCGCACTCAGAATAGATCTTCGGGGATGTATGCCCTCCTCCCATTTCACCCCAACTTTCTCGCTTACATCATGTCAGCTTATGGGTCATACCTTTCAACGGCGCACGAGCACTGTTAGCCGGTTCCGCGCCAAGTCAACACGGTAAACCTTCCCCGCATTTTTACGAGTCAATGATAACTCCATTTTCTGAGATTCTTCTCACTCATCTCTTCCCAACCCACATTCTTTTGAATCGTGCTGCGCATACATGCTGTACCTTCTGCAACGGATAAACCCGAAGGCACTTGCCCAGCATTGGCGCTGGCTCGCACTTCCCGCTGGCTTGCTCCTGGTATCTTCGATCTTCCTCCTCGGCTGGTGGCACGATGGAGGGCGCCCGAAATTCGAATATCACGATCTTCTTATGGCCACCAACGCAGACAACTGCCGTGCCCCCATTCACCTAGGGGGAACCAGCTGGCTAGCCCGAACCCTTGAAGGTAACGAGAGGCGATATCAGCAACATGTGTTGGTCGGGAGAGTGAACCTCATTGAAAAAGAGGGTGGAGGTCAGATCGCTGTGTGCGTATACCAGACCAGGACCTCGCGGAAATATCCCCGCTGAACCCCTGGTGTACATGTAGATTTCCTCCACCCTTTGGCCGGGTTCGTCCTCCGCCATCTTGGGCTTGGTTTGCGGATGCTCACGCCCAGTTCAACAGTACTACGTCCTCTGGGACTTCTTTATCCCAGCATTCACATGCCCTTTCCCAATGGATCGCGTCGGTAAGAGAGGTGCAGCTCTACTGGTGGGCTGGAGCCTAATGTTATTGTTCCTGAAGGCTTTATCGCTGACGGTGGTACGTGGCCGTCTTTCTTGGCTCTCCTCATCTGAGAATCTGACTCATTTACGAAGGCAATTGGGTGTGTGGCCTGGAGCGCGTGCTTCACCACCGACCCAATTGCATCGTCTACTCTCTCAACAAGGACACCCCGTCGTATTCCAGCTTCGAGCAAGACATCCTAGAAAGATCGTCTGGATGCGAAATCTATGGTAAGCCTTGCCTTCCTGCTTGATTCACCTCACGCTCATGGTCGTAGCCTTTGACGCCAACATTGCACCCTCAAAATGGCCATGGGGAGAAACCGAGGTCGTCGCCACGGACCTCTTGAGGTCTCGCGTACATTTCAACGAATTCGCTGTCTCGGACGTGACGGCAAAGCACTACCGCTCCCTAGAAAGTGTCATGCGCGGGTTCGGCCATGAGTGGATCGACGTTCTCAAGGGAATGGATCATTGTTCAACATTCCCGTCAGCCTGTATTTCTTATATGGACTTTTTCAGGTCGACTTAAAGGGTTCCGAGTTTGCGACTCTCCTGGCTATCATCGCAGATCATACTCAGGAGCTCCCTTTGCCATTCGGCCAGCTCATCCTGACGGTTAACATCGGAGCGTCGGAAGGTAGGACGGTGTTCACTGTTCTGCAATTAAAATCATATTGACCGAAATCATGCAGATATGAAAACAGTCGCACAGTTCAGCGACTGGTTCACCAGACTGGAGTGTGCCGGTCTTCGACCATACTACTTCGAGGTCAGCATGATGGATGTCAACAACCGACGCGGAGAGCCTGGGGTCGCTTATGTGAGTACACAGAACTCAACATTCTCAGTTACATTTTGAACCGTATCTTGGCAGTGGTCTTTCATGAATATCCGAGGGACACATGCATTGGTAGACGACAGCTTGCCTGAGTATCCTTGATCTGTGCGTATACAGGTACGTCGCACGACGAGCAAGATATTTTCGTTTCGATTACGCACTTATAACGAGGAGCCATTATAAATATGCATCGGACCTTCATTATGACTGCCCTAATATTTCTCTCAATTTATTCTGAGTGGTATCCAGCAACGAACGTTTGCTTATCTCGATTCTCAGGTTGAAAACTTCGGGTGAAGTTCTGAGCGCAGAGAACCAGAAGAAGCACACTGAGTAAATATGTCGTATCCCGCAACCATAACCGACAGAAATTGGGGAGACCAGAGCATTTAAAGATCAACAAAATATTCAATACAAGCATACGCCCAATTTCAAATTCAAGTCCTCAAGTCCCGTGACCTCCCACCATTTTCACCTCTCCCATGGGAGTCCCATCATGGCCGCTTCCCGTTCTCATCTCCTCCCTGATATTTCTACCAGAGCGCACATACAAGGGCTCCTGCGCAGTCATGGCTTACCACCCGACCATCTCCCATCTACGGTTTCCGCGTTATCCCTCGAGCTGGCAGCCACGACAACAGTGCGATAATCTAGGAATTCCGGACGAGTGCCAGAGTGTCCTCGCTCCAGTCGGATGCCTGCCCTCCGAAATTTTGACCCAAATCTTCAAGTTGTCCATGACTCACGTCTTTGGCACACTAGAATTCGAGGAAGATCATTATAACAAGCCGACCTATCGTATAGAAATAACTCGCCTGGGTCACACCCCCCTCCTCTTGGCTTCTCATGTGTGCGCTAGGTGGCATACCATCGTTATGGGCACCCCGTCATTGTGGACCGTATTACGGCTTGGCCCTACACTTTGGAAAACGGCGCAGCGGCCGTCGACCGTGTCACGAAATTACTGTGACTTGCACTTCGACGAGGGGGAAACTCCCTTGGAGACATCTCGATAGAGAGGCGCGCGCGTTCGAGCTGCTTGCGGCACATTCGGTGCGATGGAAAACGATGGCGATTTACGGTCGGAAATCCAAGATGAGCCGCCTAATTAACGCTGTTAAACGGGAGTCTCCCTTCCTGGAAGCCCTCTCAATCACGCCATGGCCAGACCGTCCCACGGATCTAACAACGACGTCGATGGACATTTTTACCGCCCCCCGCGTTTGAAAACCTTCGAGATAACGGGGCACCTAGTCCGTGCGATATCCCACCCATTCCTCGATAAATTGCAGACACTCAGATCTCTGAGTGTGGCGCCAACCGACTTGGTCGATTGTTATCCCACATATCATGTTGTCCGCCAACGACCACTTTCCAGCTGGAACTTGATTACGATCTCTGGTACGACGATTCCAGCAGCATCCTACTTCACGGTGTCTCCCGAACCTCTTCTGAAATCGGTAACTTTTCGCTCGAGATGGAGGGTGGGTTCCCTGCGGAGTACAGCGATGAGATCATCAACCAAATTCTCGCGACGCTCACATTGCCCCAACTTCACGAGTTCAGACTCACATCGCCAGAAACCCCGCTTATCTGGCCGCATCGTAATTTTCTGGAGCTCTCTGCCCGCTCATCCTTTCCAGTCCATCTTCGCAACCTCGAGCTACGTGCCGTCGTCATAACCGAAGCAGATCTCCTCGAATGCGTGGCATCTCTACCCTGCATGGAGCAGCTGGCCATTGCAGACCACCACTGTTTTATTGTCGATGTCAACGGCGCTATCGTTGAAAGGCTGTTGATCACCATAACCCTCGCGACACCCACCCGCACGCCGGGCCCCGATCCCCCGGGGCTCGCTCCTCATCTTTGCACGTTCAGGTGCCAGTCTCGCATGCGGTTTGACGACCGCGTTTTTTCTCGCCTTCCTGCTATCGCGCTTGCGACCAATCGCGCCTTCATCTGCGAGCTGGAGACCTTTCCCTGGTATCATCGCGAACTTGTTCCAGACGTCATCGTCCAGATCGAGGAGCGCTTGCGCAAAAGGCTATTGTTCTCCTTCAACAACAGGGACTGGTATCTTTTTCGTTCGCCTGTGCGTAACAACGCATATTACGCAGGATACCCCCGCCTGGCCGGCACTGGTTTGTGATTGAAGCCACCCTCGTCGCCTGGAGCATGATTCTGAAGACATTTTTATCTACTTGTACTATCAATACTAATTCGGTTGTGACGAGACGTCCATCGTTCTGCTCAAGGCCTGGCTACCGCATAGTGTTTGTTCCCGTTCCCGTAACTTCGACCGTACCGTTCGAATGATCATGATCCTTCGCCGCTGCGGTTCCCCAATTTAGGGACCCTCGCGGTGTGTTGCACGTTATTTTTCGTAAGTTCTTAACAAGCTGCGGATCAGTCTATCAGCTCACTGGGGTACCCGCACAGTCGTCCTTCAAGATATAAACACCGGCTCTATTCGCAAAGTTCAAATTCATCCCTCGTATTTCCCCACTCGCACCGTGCAAACTTCCCACTGCCCACAATGAAACCCGATTATTCCAAATTTTCGGCGGAAAGTCGGTTCTTGCTTCTGAATTTCGTCACCGAGATTGTGGTACTGACTGCTGCTAACCACAAGATACCACAAAGATGGAAGAGATCTCTGGTGTCCTAGCGAAAACAATGCTGGTGCAATCTGGCCTTCTTCCGACGCCCCCCAAGGGCGGCGTGGTTCTCGACAATGCGTGTGGCGAAGGGGTCGTAACCTCCCATCTTTTCAGCGCTCTCGGCAAAACTACCGACATTCGCGTTGTGTGTGCAGACCTTGAGGAGTCTATGATGAACAGTGCAGCGGAGAGAATCAAGAAGAATGGGTGGAATGCGGAGACGATTCTGGCGGATGCTCAGGTATGCACTCACTTCTGTTCAACATCATCCATTGGAACACCCATGGTTTTCCCTTTCCTAGGCCCTTCCCTTCCCCGACAACCATTTCAGTCATAACCTCATGAACATGGGAATTCAAGTCATTCCTGACCCCGGCTTGGTCGTGAAAGGTTACTGGATAATATTCATCGCCTCCGGACTCCCTCCTTCTAAATTTCTTGGCAGAGTCATTCCGCGTTCTCACATCCGGTGGGAAAACTGGGCATGACCATGTCGATCTCTCCCGGCTGGCTCGAGTCGTTCAAAAGCGCCATCGAGGGGTTCATCCTGCCGCCCGCTTTCACCGGACCGTTCTCAAGCAAGGAATCCATCGTCGGGCTTGTCGCCGCGGCGGGATTCACCCACGTCGATGTACAGAGCATCAAGGTCGAGCATACGGACGATATGGGGCGGTATCTGAAGTTTATTGGGGAAGTTGGAAAGGATACGCTACAGGGAGAGGTGGGCGAGAAGTATGCCGCGTACATGAGGAAGCGGTATGGAGATGGAGACTTCGCGTTGACTTCGGAGGCTTTTGTTATTACTGCTGAGAAGCCGCAAATATAATACTCCTGCGTTATGGGTTTTTGGCTTCTCGCATGAACTCGTTCCACTAGGCTCTGCGTATCACTGATCTGTGGCCCTTGATGATTTATCGTACCCCCACATCCTGCGACAATATCGTCCGTGTGATCTTGACGCCCGAGCTTCTCGATCTGCACAGACTTGACGAACGGTTCGAGATTGGTGAGTGGAATCGAACCGGGATCCGATTGAATGGGTGGAGTCGAACCTTGCTAATCCGTAATTCAACGTATAGTTATATCGCCATCTTGACGAGTCACCAATCAACCAATCATCGTGTTCTCGATCCTCCTTGAATGCGAGGACGGCCCTCCGATATCATAGGTGCCGCATCCTGGATTCCTGGGAATGAATTTTGAAACTGCCCCACCTTTGACTCGAGGATATCATACATACTGTTTAACCTTAGCTCAAACTTCAAACTCGAGCCAGACCCTACGTATACGATTCTCGTTTTTGATTGGTCTGATGAAACAGACTTCAACCCGTACCCGCTCGGTAGTAGCCTCATTTTGATCTCATCTAATGCACTCGACCCAGTTGCAACTTGCATAACGGCTCGGTAGCGCATGGTCCGCACACGCAAGAATTGAAAAAGATACTACTAAGTCATTGCATGTGGAATCCGTCTGTTCGACTCAGGCCCGAGTCGTTTGGTAGTGTAGTTTTTTCTTTTTGGCTGCTGCTGCCTTCTGACGATCGGTATTTCTGCTGAAAACTCGTCTCAATATTGGCCGCCAACCAAATATCGAAGAGAGAAAGCAAGGTGAGACAGATTGCACACGCAGGCATCTAGCCGGTTGTTGATTCCCTGACTGCGGGCTCACCTACCACAGGTAGTTCCAACCCACCCACCACAGACTCGGTAGCGGGTGGCCCGCATCACACGTAACTTGTTCCACTCGATCGCGATTGCATGTGGCAGCTGCCTGTTCGACTCAGGCCCGAGTCGTTGGGGTAATGCGACTGCAGACTTTTTTTCTTTGTTTTTTGGCTGCTGCTCTCCTAACCTAACGGTCGATATTTGTGTCGCTATTGCGAAGCCGCCGAAGGAATGTCCTTGAAGAAATATTTTAGCAAGGTGAGATTCTCGGGTTGACCGTTGGACACGTAGAGCTGGTTGCCGCTGTTGATTCCGCTGGTTCTGGTCCCACCTACCACAGGCAGTTCCAACCCACCCACAGAATCGGTAGCGGATGGTCCGCATCCACGTACCTTACCATAGGCCGCTACTAGAAAATTGTATGTGGAAGGTGCCTGTTCGACTCAGGCCCGAGTCATAGAAGCGGTAGACATGTTTTATCGAATGTTTCTCCGTCGCTTGGCTGGAGGGAAATTCCTCGATCTGAATGACAGCGAGAGCATGTCACCTCCAACTTGAAGATCAACAGGTATACAAAAGATGCAAGTTCAACATAGTGCAGCTCTGTTGGGTATACATATTTCACAAGTGATTTAATCAGAGACGAGAGCCTCATTCTGATGCTCGAAGCCCTTCGATCCGAGATCCGTACTTGAACCGCTTGCAACCCACAGAACGACTCGGTAGCGGGTGGCCCGCACACACAAGAGTTGAAATATGCCTCAGGTTCCAATATTGGGTGTGGAATCTGCCTGTTCGATTCAGGCCCGAGTTGATTTCGGAGTTTTCTCTTGGCTGCTGCTGGAAGGCCTCTCCTAACCATCGAGATTTGTCTCAATATTGGCTGCCAACGGAATGTTGAAGGTGAGATTCTCAGGTTGAACCGAACACGTAGACGTCTAGCTGGTTCTCCTGATTCGGGTCTCATTCGCCACAGGCAGATCCAATCCACCCAAAGACTCGGTAGTGGGTGGTCCACATTCCGCATCCACATATCTTGACGATGGATAGATTGTACTTGCATGTGGCAGCTGCCTGTTCGACTCAGGTCCGGGTCTTAGGCACGTTCCGAAAACGTTTTTTATGAGTTATTTTTCGTCGCTTGGCTGGAGTGAGAGCGAAGAGCGAGCCTATCTCCCTCGCATAGTTTTTAATTTGTTGTATCCAGCGTGCGAGCTCAAGGGCACGCACTAAGCTCTTACCCTACTGTAGTATTTCGACCAAGTGTTCACGGGGTTGTCACCGTCACCTAAGGTGTTCACTGGCTAAAGTGTTCATTTCTCGGCAATCATGGGAAAGTTCCCATATTTAGTAGTCCGGCATTCGCCGGACTAGAAATTTTCGCGTTTTTAGGCCTATTTGGGCCCCAAAATCCCGCCGTCACCGTCACCTATACCAAAAGTGTTCAGTTCACGACCCTCCGTCACCCGTCACCTGAACACTTGGTCGAAATAGTACAGTATTGGCATCGGATTTAATCGGGCGAAAAGAAAGCCGATCTTGTTTTTCCACCTCAGGTGCGTCGATGACTTGACGTCTGAAGAGACTGTACTGACTGTACCGGCTGTCCCTCTTCTTTACTCCGAAGCGCTGCGCTGGCAGCGAAGGCCCAGGTCGTGTTCAAGTTCCAGGGCGGCCGACAGGGATCGAGGCTATCCTCGTTCTTCGTCCTTTCTCCTTCTCCTTGTCCCTTGCTGTCCGGCTCCTCAGACGCTCCCGCTCCAGCTCCTCTCGCACGCCATGTCGGGGTCCATTCTCATTTTCATCACTTATATCTTTCTCATCTACACACGACCCCGCCGCGCCTTTTCTTTTCTCCCCCTCGTCTCCCTATGATACCCCGTCAGCGTGCCGCGTGCTCGGGTGCATGGTAACGAGGCACTTACGTTGCGAGAGCACGGGGCGGCAGCATCGCGGACCGGCGCAGCCTGGTGGGCTCGCGATGGGCGTGGTCGTTTTCGTTTTCGTTGGCTTCGTGTTTGGATTTGGATTGATTCCCAGTGGCGCGCTGGTCGGAAGGGAAGTACGGGGACTCGAAGGTTCGCAGCCGATGCAAGTACCGAGCGCGGGTTTCGCCTCGTGCACCGCGAGGAGAGACCGCGCAGACAAGCACGGAGACGCGGACGGGGATGGAGAGGGAGGGGCGGGGGGGGGAAGCTGCTGGAGGGCGCGCACTGGGTCGTCGACGCAATCTATAACATCCCGACGAAGGAACTTCTGTGTTGCCATGAGCGGGGGACTAAGGTGTGTGCTTTGCTCTGCGCCCGCTTCCCTCCCTCATACCCTGCCTTCCCTCCCTATCCTCGTTCCTCCCAACTTCCCCACCCTCCCAGCAAGCTCCACACGCACGCCCTAAGCCCTTAGGTCTTCTCCTCCATGAGTGCCGGCGCCAAATCCGATCTCACGCGCGTCAAAATCGCCGACATCGCCAACACGGTGTACCCCCTCGCGCGCTCCGTGCACCAGCGCTTCCGGCGCCGCGGCGTTGTGGTCTTGAGGGCAGAAGTAAAGGTGTCGGGGCAATGCGGGGTGAAATGGAACTTGGAAGTGAGAGACTGGTGGTGGTCGTGGAGGAAAAGAAAGATTCGGCGCTGACGTGACGCTGGCGTATACAGGGGGGAGTCTGTATCTCTATTTTTTCTGCACAGACCACTTGAGACATGGGCAGTTTTCCAGATGTAAACCCTAGTCTTATTCCGTGTTCATTGCTCTAGCCATTAATATTTGCAAAAGAAAAAATTGAACCATTTTCCCGAAGTTTGGTGCCCCATTATTACTAATTAGGTAACAATGCATGTGGTCCCATGCTGGCTGTGTCTGTCAGTGAGCTGTCAGTGAGCTGTCAGTCGGCCCTTGTTGTTTCACCTCCACGTGCACTGTACTCGCATTGTCTCGCAAAATTTACAGTCGACTCGGAGTCTCTACCAATTTGCACTGGCCCTATGCTGTCTTACCCGGTTGAAGTCCACACATTCAACCAGAACATCTATGGTGTGTAGTGAAATTGGTAAGAATACTGACCTTATTACTGATGTTTCTCAGGTGGTATGGGGGGCAATGGGGGTGGTGAACAGGGTGGCAGTGGAGGCACTGGAGAGGGTCCCAGAGTAACCTATGAGAGTATCCATGCTCAAAACTTCACCGTGAATTTGTATGTTGATTCATCCTCTTCCGAATACTGTTTCTCAATAACTGAAATTTGACAGAGGCAACACCAGAGGGATTCTAGCAACTCTCACATATGTGGCAGCACAATATGATGCTGCCAACACACCCGACAAATGCATGGAAGGTACACGAGTTGTCATAATCAAGGAACTTGTTGCGTGCTTGACCAGCACTCCTGATTCCATCCGCCTGGTCATGCTCAGTGGGGTTGCTGGATCGGGCAAATCCACAATTGCAAAGACAGTTGCAACTGTCTTAGCAGAGGAGAAAAAAACTCTGGCAGCATCTTTTTTCTTTTCCCGTGATCATCCAGATCGCAGGGATATAGATCACCTTGCTTCGACACTTGCCGTGCAGCTTGCACATCATAGTCCTAGCTTTCAGGCTCATCTCATTGAGTTACTGGAGAAAGATACTAGCATTCACCAGGCAGAACCATGCCTGCAGTTCCAGAAACTGGTTGTAGAAATTCTTGGGCAGCTACCTCCCAGTTCAACACCATGGGTGATCTGTCTTGATGCTCTGGATGAATGTGGTCAAGATCGTGGCCAGAATTTCTTGCGGTGGCTATCTGATAACATTAGTCAGA
The DNA here is from genome assembly GCA_029378375.1 of Mycena olivaceomarginata. Taxonomy (NCBI): domain Eukaryota; kingdom Fungi; phylum Basidiomycota; class Agaricomycetes; order Agaricales; family Mycenaceae; genus Mycena; species Mycena olivaceomarginata. The sequence continues at coordinate 105,523 of JARKIC010001201.1, forward strand.
TCCCGGCCCATATCCGATTCTTCCTGACTGGCCGCCCAGATGTTCCTTCCTATCTGAAATTTAATCCACTTCTTCCCATGGTGCATAGGGTTGTTCTTGATGAAATTGAATCCAGTATAGTTCAGGGTGATATCCACCTCTATGTCCAGCAATCACTTAATGGGGCCAACTGGATTACACGTGATCCCTGGAAAATTCAGAAAGAACAGGCAGAAGAAATAACAACCCGTGCAAATGGACTCTTTGTTTTTGCAGCTACAGCTATTCATTATGTTCTTGCAGGACTGCCACAGACATCCCCACAAGAATCTATTGATTACCTCTTAGATGGTGAAGCTCTCACTGACCTGCATCATCTATACCTCCGGATTGTGGATTATGCCATCCCATTTGCAGCCTGCAGAGGACCGGCGTGCTCAAAACGTACATAATCAAACGATGAAGATTCTGAGTACAATTTTGCAGCTCTTGGAGCCTTTAGATTCTCAGAGTCTGGCAGACTTGCTTGACCTGGATAAAACAGATCTTTTGCGGAAACTATTCCTCTGAGTGCTGTAATCCATGTCTCTGATACTCCAGGGGCAGCAATCAGAATTATACATCTCTCATTCAGAGAGTTTATGACAGATTATGTTCAAGTGGACCGGCCTGAAATCCTTTGTGGCACAGATGATCAACAGCAAGCCCTGGTGTCTGCTCTTATGAAGGTGCTTGACAAAAAACTGAAGTTCAACATCTGTGATCTACCAACCTCATACTTGCGAAACATTGACATGCCAGAGATCCAGGGGCGACTCGACAAGTACATCCCATTACATCTCCGATATGCTGCTCAATTTTGGGTGGATCATCTGGTGAAAACAGCCCATGATTCATGCAGTGTGGAGAACTTGCTGTTCAGAAAGTTTCTGTTTTGGCTGGAGGTGTTGAGTTTAGTTGGGATTGTGAGCTATGGACAACAAGCTCTGTCTAAATTGATGGGTTGGGCAAATCAGGTATGTCTAGGAATGACCATGAGATGTTATGATGCCTGAAAATTACTAGAGCACACCCCTTCTCAAATTTGTGACTGATGCCAAAACATTTGTTTCCTTCTTTGGAGAAGCAATTATTCAAAGTGCTCCTCACATTTATCTGTCGGCACTGGCCCTGGCACCAGAGGAGTCTGAAATCTATAGAAAATTCTCGGGTGAATTCCCACAATTAGTATCAATTACAAGAGGGGGGTTGAAATGGTGGCCAAATACAATTGCTGTACTAGACAGGGGGCACCAATTGGGTCAGCTCAGTTGCCTTCTCACCTGATGGCAAGAGAATTGTGTCTGGCTCCTATGGCAAGACTGTGCACATTTGGGATGCCGACACTGGAGCTGCACTCAGGGAGCCACTGGAGGGGCACACCCATTGGGTCACCTCAGTCACCTTCTCACCTGATGGCAAGAGAATTGTGTCTGGTTCCAGGGACCAGACTGTGTGCATTTGGGATGCAGAGACTGGAGCTGCACTGAGGGAGCCACTGGATGGGCACACCGATTGGGTCACCTCAGTTGCCTTCTCACCTGATGGCAAGAGAATTGTGTCTGGCTCCAATGACAAGACTGTGCACATTTGGGATGCAGAGACTGGAGCTGCAGTCAGAGAGCCACTAGACAGGCACACTGGTTCAGTCACCTCAGTTGCCTTCTCACCTGATGGGAAGAGAATTGTGTCCGGCTCCAAGGACAAGACTGTTCGAATTTGGGATGCAAATACTGGAGCTGCAGTCAGGGAGCCACTGGATGGGCACACCAACTGGGTCACCTCAGTTGCTTTCTCACCTGATGGCAAGAGAATTTTGTCTGGCTCCGATGACAAGACTGTGCGTATTTGGGATGCAGAGACTGGAGCTGCACTCAGGGAGCCACTGGATGGGCACACCAATAGGGTTACCTCAGTCACCTTCTCACCCAATGGTAGGGGAATTGTGTCTGGCTCCTATGACAAGACTGTGCGTATTTGGGATGCAGAGACTGGAGCTGCACTCAGGGAGCCACTGGAAGGGCACACTGATTGGGTCACCTCAGTTGCCTTCTCACCCGATGGCAAGAGAGTTTTGTCTGGCTCCCATGACAAGACTGTGCGTATCTGGGATGCAGAGACTGGAGCCGCACCCAGGGAGCTACTGGAGGGGAATACTGATTGTGTCACCTCGGTTGCCTTCTCACCTGATGGCAAGAGAATTGTGTCTGGTTCCAGGGACAAGACTGTATGCATTTGGGATGCAGAGACTGGAAATGCACTGAGGGAGCCACTGGATGGGCATACCAATTGGATCACCTCAGTTGCATTCTCACCCAATGGCAAGAGAATTGTGTCTGGCTCCGATGACAAGACTGTGCGCATCTGGGATGCAGAGACCGGAGCTGCACTGGGAGAGCCACTGGATGGGCACACCAATCATGTCACCTCAGTCACCTTCTCACCTGATGGTAAGAGAATTGTGTCCGGCTCTGATGACAAGACTGTGTGCATTTGGGATGCAGAGACTGGAGCTGCACTGAGGGAGCCACTGGAGGGGCACACTGATTGGGTCACCTCAGTTGCCTTCTCACCTGATGGCAAGAGAATTTTGTCTGGCTCCAATGACAAGACTGTGCGCATTTGGGATGCAGAGACTGGAGCTGCAGTCAGAGAGCCACTAGACAGGCACACTGGTTCAGTCACCTCTGTTGCCTTCTCACCTGATGGGAAGAGAATTGTGTCTGGCTCCAATGACAAGACTGTGCGCATTTGGGATGTAGAGACTGGAGGAGATGCACTGAGGGAGCCGCTGGAAGGGCATACCTATCGGGTCACCTCAGTTGCCTTCTCACCTGATGGGAAGAGAATTGTGTCTGGCTCCAAGGATCAGACTGTGCGCATTTGGGATGCAGAGACTGGAGATGCACTCAGGGAGCCACTGGAGGGTCACACAAATCTGGTCACCTCAGTTGCCTTCTCACCCGATGGCAAGAGAATTGTGTCTGGCTCCACTGACAAAACTGTGTGCATTTGGGATGTAGTGACTGGAGCTACACTCAGGGAACCACTGAAGAGGCACACTGATTGGGTCACCTCAGTTGCCTTCTCATCTGCTCGCAGGTCCTTTCTCTCTGACTGCAATGATTGCACCATTTGTCCATGGGATGGTGATGGTGTTGCCACTGACCCACCTCTGCAATGTTCTCACTCTGCCAGTGGATGGAGTTTACTCAATGTGGGTTCCTCTTCTATACATATTTTTAGTATGGACTGATTCCCTATTCTAGTCCCTTCACCTCAAGCTGCCTTCTGCACCTCTGCGTTAGCAAATACACAGTGGTTGGGTCTCTTGTCTCCCCTTGGAACTCCTTTTTTGGCTCCCTATGCAATTTAGAGTTGGACTGTGGTCTCCACACAACACACTTGTTATTGGCCAAGAACAGATGTTGCTCTCATATGACAAGTTTGTATGTGGCACAGACTGGGCCAAGTGTTATGCCCAGCAGAAAGCCCTCAAAGTGTAAGGGCAACCTTGAGCTCGGCGTGGGGCACAGAAACTAGTGGGGGAATCCGAAGTATAAATATGGGTACTAGAATACAGGAGCAGAAATACTACGCACCTAGTGGCGGAATCTGAAGAGAAGAAAGGATGAGGATTCCCATGCTAGGCGGAACTTATATACTAATTAGTAACTCCCCAGTAGCATGTGTCCAGAGATATCTACAGTGATCCCAGGCCCAATCACATAGCACGTGCCAGCGAGAGCAGACAGATGTCCTGGATGGTTGGATGGATGAATGGACGGGCACAGGAGTATCCAGAGCAGTGGCCGGAAAACCATCTGGAGCATTGGACGGAAAACCATCTGGAGCAGATCCGGCCGGTTTTCCGGCCGGAGCGGGGGTTCTCTTGACACAAAGAATAATAAACATGTTGAACAGTATACCTTGGTTGATCTTTTCCCCCTCACACTTAATTCTTGCCTGATGCCAACATATGAGGTATATAGAGATAGTATGAGTGTATATTATATCCAAAGGGTTTGAGATTGCATCACAATGTTGCCAAGAAAATTTGATAAACTTGATTGACTCAGCTCTGACTCAACTCATGTGAGCCAGCTAACTAGGTCACCAGGTTGCTCAATGACCAGGGGTGATGTAGCTAAGTGGTATGAGTATATTATGGGCCTATGCTTGCCCTCCAAATAGCACAACCAATCTCTTACATTGCTCTTGACTCTGCCTTGCTATTTGATGAAAAGTGTGAAGTTGACAAAAAAAGTTGACTTGTGTCAGTGGTGTCAGCACAGAGCAGATTCCAGGTTCTGAGGTGACAAGGGCGACTGAAGCACGAGGAGACCAAACAAATAAGTCTGGAGTTTAGACTATAATAATGTAAAGTACAGGGAAGTAACTACAGTTTATATGCTAAAGTCCCTAGGGGTTGTAACTAAGGTACACTGTCCAATAGCAACAGATAGGATAAATAAAGAATAAATGCAGGGGTATATGAGCGTAAAGGAGTCGATTGGTAACCCAGTAGGTTGGAGAACCGATTGAAACCAATTGGAGTCCTAAAAGGGCACTCCTACACTGCCAACTGGACCGCATCCATCAATGATGTGGTGTGGCCATTGTTTGGTCATGAGTTTCGCCACAATGTGGCTACATTGTCTCCGCCCTGCTACCATCTGGACGGCTGACGTGAAAAATCAGCTAGGTGCTATGAAACTTTCATCTGGCTTCCACAAAACAAATGTCATGGGACTTACCCGGCATACCATGCACCTCATACAGCTCTAAGTGGTGGCATTCATTGTCGTCATTTCTGTGCTGTCAGCTGGTTTACCATCCAACATACGAAGGTCCCACTGGTGTCTTTCATATTGGTGGTCACCTCTGGCTCACTTGCTTGGCTCTCTGACTCTTGTTTCTGTTGTGGGCTCGTTATATCCAAATGAATATATTCAATTATTTGCTGCCACCCATTCCTGAGTGTAATTCCGTGCAATAACTTCTTCGGATGTAATCTCTGGGTTCACCTCATCTTTGACGATCCTCCCAATGCAATGTACTAAGTCCAGTAAGCTCAAGTTTCTTCAGGCATCTTCTACCACCGTCATCATATCATTCCACCGGCCTTCCATTGACAACTGCACGATCAGCGGTACCGACTGGGTGATACGAGTGAGGACAGCGGTGAGCTCGACCTCCAATGTGTTGGGTTGGCGAAGGGGATCATGGTTTCCATACATCGCTAACTGCTGGCAAGCGACAACAAACTCCTCCGAAACCTTTTTTTCCTGCTCAGTCAGCGGATCACCGAGTTTCTGTCGCACTACCGGCAAAGTGGCTTGTGCAATATCGCACAAGTCTCCAAATCTTTCGAGGATTGGAAACTCAGTGCCACTGGGAGCGGAATTCGCATATGAGCCAAGCAAATGATCCTTGGGGGTGAGGATGACGGAGGGTATGTCGTTTGCTTGACTGACCCCGAATAAACTCCCGAATCCGCTGCCACTTTCGTCAACATAATCGTTGTCTTCTCCGTCCTCCCGTGGCTCTGAAACCATGACTTAACACACTTCCCGAATGTTCAACTGAAAGCATCCACACACCTAGTGGTCTCAGTCCTGTAGCCTGTGATCCCATGAATCCAAAATACTGTGTGTCTGATGTTTGTGAATTCAGATACCCGCCGTCGTTCAGTAAACCTGTGCTATGCCACCGGTGAGACGGTGAATAATACGGGGAATAGTCAGTCGATTCTACTGCCAAGCCGGAGGATGATGGAACCCCGGGTGATGGCGAGGAGCCGCATGAGCAGGGGCCCCCACAGTAGGAGGCATTCAATGTTTTCATGTTTAAAATAGCAATCACATCAGTTTCTATCATTCAAACCTCATTTTCGGGCCTGGGAAGGAAGCTACTGGACGGTGAGCATGTCAGGGGATATAGCAGTGCCAGGTTTCCTGGAAATTCCAAGCTCGTTCTCAGCCAAGGACATGGTACCCGTGCTAGCCTCCAGCAACACCTGCATCGTGTAAGAACTCGCCTGGAAAGAAGACCCCCATGATTGAATGTGGATGAATATTAGCCAGTGAATACTCCAGTGTCGTGCTGAATAGTGGCATGTTATCCGGCAGACAATGGAGATGTTTTCCGTAAAAGGGACAGTGCTTTTGCTTGGTGGTCTGATTGCCGAATCTCACACAATGGTCGAGCTGACAGCCACTAAATTTACGCGATGGACAATGGATTGAAGTGGGCCATTATAGGACAATACAATATGAATGTGGTTACCACATTGCTCATTTTCGGTAGCCAGATGCTCAATCCATGTTTCGCGTGTGTGATTCTCAGGTGGCTGAAACCTGGGGAAATTTTGGCGGTGTACTGTTCGGCTCCTCAGACGCTCCTGCTCCAGCTCATCTCGCACACCACGTCGGGGTCCATTCTCATTTCATCACTTATATCTTTCTCATCTGCATACGACCCCGCCGCGCCTTTTCTTTTCTTTTTCTCCTTCTCCTCTCCCTCTCATACCCCGCTAGCGTGCCGTGTGCGAGCATAGGGTACACCGCCAAATTTTCCCCAGGTTTCAACCACCTGAGAATCACACATGCGAAACATGGATTGAGCATCTGGGAGCCAAGAATGAGAAATGTGGTGGCCAGATTTCATATTGTATTGTCCCATAATGGCCCACTTCAATCCATTGTCCATCGCGTAGACTTGTGGCTGACAGCTCGAACATTGTGTGAGATTCGGCAATCAGACCACCAACCAAAATCATTGTTCCATTTACGGAAAACATTGCCATTGTTCGCTGGATAACACGCTGACCGTCAGCCCTACAATGGAGTGATTCACCAGCTAATAACCATCTACATTCAATCATGGCAGCTTGTTTTCAGGCAAGTCCTTACACAATGGAGGTTTCGCTGGAGGTTTGCGCGTGCACCATATCCGTCAGATTCGACCCGGTACAGCTCCGACGTTGTTATATCAGCTTGAATGCTTGCTGTCCAATATCTTCCCTGCCAGGCTCAAAATGTGGGGTTTAAACAAGAATAAAACCGATTTCAAAGTCTATTTAAAACATGGGAAACATTGAATGCCCCCTATAGCGCCTCTTCGGCCGGTTCCGCCCTGCCACCCTCACCCTGCACTCCATTCGCCTCCAGCTCAGTCGTAGGATCAGTCGGCAGATCCGTGGCACCAGCGTCCTCGCGTCCTCGGCCAGCAACAATCAGATCATCGACTTCTTGCTGAATATTGTTGGTTGCTTGATACACGATGTCGACGGCGCCGTGGAGATTCTTGTCCACAATAATAAGATCTTCGAACATCCTTCGAAACGAACGATTCAGTGCGGAACATTATCTGTGCAATAATAGAAAGACTTACGCATCACAAGCTTCATCATTCCCGTCCGCCGCCGTGCGCATCAAGGTTAGCGCCTCGTCAAGACTGACCCAGAAGGATGCGCTGCTGTTCTGAAGATAGATGTCCCTCTATATGCGCAACACCAGTCAGAAAGGAGGGGAGGAATACGGCAGAGTGGCAGACCATGAGCGCAATTCGGCCACAAAGAGCATTTGTAATGCGACACTTGGTGCCGTCGACAAAGGCCTGTGCCAACCCAAAAAGGTTTTGATGTTGGCCGGGTGGCAAGTCGACCGTGACTCGGGTGCCAGCTTCGTTCACGCGGGAAACTCGGACACTCGCAAATAACTATATGGGATGGTTAGGACGACACTATGAGGGCAGATAAGCTCAACCTTTTTCTTGAGAGAGGACCGGTCTTGAGTGAATGCATATTGAACAGCGGCTGTAATCTTCTGCATATCTGCGGGGTTGTTCTCGATGCCAGGTGGCATGTCGAATCGATGCTTCTTGAGGATGTTCTGAGCAGGGCTGAGTGAATGGAAGAAACGATATGGAGTAGGGACGACATACGATAACATGTTGCACCGGGAGATCCCCACGGTACTGAGCCAACTTCGGCGAGAGCATGACAGCGATTGCATAGTTTTTGATGTTCGTCTGTGGGTACACGGGATGGGAATATTGTACATCGTATAGAGACGGTGGCAAACACACCTGGAGTTCAGGAGACACAGAAAATGCCGGCGCGGCGACAATGATGTTCCCTACATCGTTCTGCAGACTGAGAAGAAGACTGAAAATCTTCCCCTCCCGGACGGTGGGTGTATCCTGCGAAGGAATTACGAATGGAGAAACAAATTCGTGAAGAAGGTGGACATACATTAAGGAAGGTGTCGACCTGGGTCAACTGCTCGCCTCGAAGCTTTTGTTTCTTGGCAAAAGACTTCACCGCATTTGCAGCATTTTGGGTGGCAGGGCGAGAGTGAGCCAAGTTGAGGCCGGCGAGGGGAATGCTGCCCGTGTTTTCGTCTCGTTCATCTTCACTGGGCCCAGGGCTGGAGTTGCCATCGCGCGCATGTCGAGGTCGTTTACGAGAAGGTACAGGGGTGATGGTAGGTCGGTTCTGCGCGACAGCCTTCATCCGCTGTAGGAATGCGTCATTAGAAAAGCTGGACATGGTGGAAGGGGAAGAAGAGATGAGGGTGAAGAGCTGCAAAGCGGCAGGCCTCTTATAATGTCGTTCCGGTGGCATGGATTACTACATTTGGAAATGTGCGCTTTGACCACACTTATTGTCGTCCGCATCTGGCTTCGCACTCTTCAGCAGAACTATGGCACCCGCACCCAAGGAAAAAGTCGCACCTGAAGGATGTATCTTGAGCCAGGATGGCAAGAAAGTACATTGCACTCTTTGTACATCGATCTCTCCATCCGGCAAGGAAGTCTGGTTCGCCTGGGCCAGTGTTTCAAATCATCTCAAGTCTGCAGGACATGGTAGAGCCGCCAGTCAGCATATAACAAGGCAAATCGCGGCCGTTGCCATCGAAAAGGACCGCCAAAACGACCTAGACAGACGTCGGGAAGCCGAGATGCGGTTTTCCGCCCTCCGGGATGTACAAATACCAGAGCAAGTGCGTACCTCGCGTGTGCAAACGACCATGGAGACAGAGCTCTGGAACCAACTCGATGAGGATCCCCATGCCGCCGGTTTCGACCTCGGAATCGACAAAACAACCCAGCAGTATAATGAGCTCTGTAACGAGATGAACAGTCTTTGGAATGCCGGAACAATAGGACAGAATGCTAGTTTTTCGCTCGGGAGGGCAACGACGAAACAGACAACTTGTTTGAAGATGATAATGAAGACGAGTTTTCTGGCTGAAATTATGCAAAACGCGGGTATGTGGCGGTCTTTGGCAAAGCAGTAACGGTCCCGTGACAAATGATGTAGCCATTAACGACCCGAAAGAAGGCGACATCCTCGACTTTGAACACCAAGAGTCGATGGAACCGAGCGTAGAATGGGCTCCGTACCCATCGAGAATGGTAAGCCCTTTTTTTTAAACTTATATACTCGTGTCATTCCTGACTTATCAATCAGTTGTTCCTGCTCGATACCCTCGATAATTTACCCCGTCTTCGGATATCAAATTCGTTGATGAAAGTATTCTTGTGGATATTGAAAGAGTCCGGTGCTCAGGACGTTCCTTCTTTTGACCGTCTTCGAAAAGTTCAAAAGGGGCTCCGAGAGAAATGTGGTGTACCAACGACGCAGTACAAAACTGTCAAGGGGAATATATTTTACATGAACGACCCTCGCACAATTATTGCCAAGGTGCGTGGCTTACTGGATCTATTCTCAGTGTGCACTCTTTCTGACCTCTGATCCAGGATTGGGCGAATCCTCAAACTCGGAAGTTCATCCGCGTTTATCCCGAGATCCCTGAGGACGGAGTTATACGAGAGATATGGCATGCCCAGAAATGGCGCAAGGACATGGATCTCAACAATTTGAGTCCCATGTACGACGCAAAACATCTCAACGCGCATTTTTATGTCAATGAAGTTGCACGCCTTGATTCTGGCAAACTTGTGATCCCAGTTCGATGGCTGAAATACGGCAAGAAGATTTGTGCAGATGCGTATGCAGTTTCCTTCAATGCAGAGGTGAATCAGGACTATTTTATCGCCGCTATATCCTGACATGATCTCATTTAGGGTGTCGCAACTGTACTGGACGACGAAACCATTTTGATTGATGCTTCTGAGCTTGCTGCGAACTATTTGGATTTGAAAGACGAAAACTGCTTACCATCCTGGTCCGGTAAGTCAAGCCATCCAGTCTCTTGCTTTTTCTGAAAGATTCTTGTAGAGAAAAGCGTCAAAAGCGGCTTTCCCGAACATATGCCGAATCCGAAACGAATTTTGGCTGATGGCGATCCGCTGTACAGCAGTTTTATTGATTATTTTGGCGACGATGTGTCGGGAAACCGCTCAAAGTCCTGGAATAAGCACTGGAATGTGTACATGACCCATCGTAACCTTCCCCGTGAACTTTTACACCAAGAATACCATGTGCATTTCGTTTCAACATCGCCGAATGCGACCATTACAGAGCAATTCACGGTATTCAAGACAGTTGTTGAGTCAGTCGCCTTCTTCCATGACCCTGGTTCTGTCTCATATTTTAATTCCCAGAACCACACACAAAGAGCCCGTCAAAGTCCGTGATGCTGAAACAGGCGAAACCACACGATTCTCGATATATGGCAATGCTGGGCCATCTGACAACCCGATGCAAAGCGAGATATCATCGCATATCGGCGGAAAGGGAAACTTCTTCTGTCGAAAATGCGAAGCTGGCGGAACAGAGAAGGATAAGGAGAGCAATCACTGCTTTCATTCACTTTTTGCTGTAAGTCTTTCGTTCTTTTCCATTTTATATGGGCACTGAGTTACCAATATCAGCCTGGAGTGGCGCGCTCGAAAGACAAGATTGTAACAGAGCTCAAAAAGCAGGTCAAATTGGCCTGTGCTGGTGTCGCAAAACATGTTGAAGATGCACAAAGGTCGACCGGGGTCAAAGACGCTTACACACAGTACTGGATTGAACATCTCTTGGAGCAATACAAGCAGAAGAAGTCGGAAGGTCAGCACCCCAAGGATATTGAATCGGAACTCGTTCAATGGACCCTCGATAACGAAGACAAGATTTATAGCGGATTTTTAACGTTGCAAGGTCGGACTCTGTTTCCCAGCATCGATTTATCCATTCAACTTTTGCTCACAACTGTATAGGCTTTGATCCAACCAAGGACACACCCGTCGAGATCCTTCACACCATTCTGCTTGGGGTTGTCAAATACATCTGGCATTCTTCCCATACGAGCTGGTCCACATCCCAGAAGCAGCTTTACTCCCTCCGCTTACAATCAACTACTACCGACGGGCTTTCGATTCACGCAATTCGGGCCAATTACATTATGCAGTATGCAAACTCGTTGATAGGACGCCAGTTCAAGACCATTGCTCAGGTCAATGTCTTCCACGTTTACGGTATTGTCACAGAGGAACAGTTTGCGACCTGGAAAGCAGTTGGCGAGCTTTCGGCTCTGATTTGGGTTCCTGAAATCGCAAATATGGATGAATATCTGGTACACTGCCTTCTTATTTTGCACTCAGCTCTTTGACTTACCCTCGACAGGCAGACCTTCTTGTTGCGGCAGGCAATGTCTTGGATGCATTTGCTGTCCTTGACCCCACGAAGATCTTGTCAAAAATCAAGCTTCATCTTCTAGCACACCTCGGCGAAGACGTCGCTGCTTTTGGACCTCTGATTGGTGTTATGACAGAGGCGTTTGAATGCTTCAACGCCATTTTTCGATTCTGCTCTATTCTTTCGAACCACCGGGCGCCCAGTAGAGATATTGCCCTCCAATTAGCCGATCAAGAGGGTCTGAAACATCGGCTGACAGGTGGGTGGTGGCCAACCGAAAGCGGCGCTTGGGAGCAAGCCGGGCCTCGTGCACGGGAATTTCTGGAGGCACGACCGGTGCTTCAAAAATTAATTGGTTGGACCATTCAAGAACGACCCACAGCAGGTACGTTAATTACTGCAATATTCCAAAACAGATCTAGAATCCATTTACAGGCGCTGTAAAGCCAGTAGCACTACCAAAGCGGCAGAAAGGGGTACCGCGACCAGTCCGCGCCGGAATCACCCTTGGATCCACCGATGCTAGGCATGCACTCAATGCCGGCGATTACAACCTGACATCGACTTGGTTTGCATGCCGCCAAGTCATATCCGCAGCACTGGACGAATGCAAAATTGGCTCTTGGGTCTTTGTCCGGTCACCTATAACCGTGAGCATAATATCCTGCCACCCAAAACACCGCTGATATATTGACATATTCATGCCGATAAGAACGAGCTCATCACAGGCAGGATCAATAATATCCTGGAAGATCCGGAAGCTTCGCCCATTATCATTCTTGACCACTTCCAAGTTTCCCAAGAACGCCACGAGATTTTCGGAATGCCAGTTCTGACGCGGCGCCAATCGGAAAGATCCCTGATAATTGTTCCTACCGCGGTAAGTCAGATGATTCTGTTCGTCAGAACTCTGACTCATTCAAAAGCGCTTCAGAATATCAGATTCCAATACAATGCCCAACATGATTGCAACCATGCGAAGTGTGAGGCCACTGGGGAACGACCTCGAATGCAGGAACGTGTCGACTCTGGTCTAGTCGACAAGTTTATCATTCACAAGCCAACTGAGCGCTTCATTATGAACACTCATGGATTCCACAATGCTCACCTGCTGCGCCAAGTCCTTCCCCGCAGTCTAATTCAGCCCATCCCACTTTTCGCAGACAGAGAGGCCAAGCATTTCGAGCTTGCGGAGACCCTTCGCGGAATCAAGAGCCTTAAAAGGAAGCGGATGCAAGAGAAGCGGGAAGCAAAGAAAAGGCAGCATCGGATGGCGCTAATCCGGATCCTGCAGCAGGAACAGAGACTCCAGCAATGGATCCGCTGCTCCCAGCAAATGCTGAGCCTCTCGCCCTTGCCTTAGAACGGGTCGGGAACAGTCAACCAGAGTCATCTGACAGCGAATCGGACGAAGAAGCTCCTCAGAGGAAGAAGCAGAAGCGCCGCCGCGGCCATCGAGCAGTGGAAGATAGTGATGAGTCGGACTCTGATTATGGTGGTGGTATTGATGATGGTGTTGTGGGTACCAGCGCTACAAGAGCTTCGACGAGATTGCGCATGGCAGCTGAAGCTCAGTGATAATTGATTGATCTGTACTTTTTTCGGGTTATTAGGCTTCACTTGTAAGGATAAATAAACCTTGCAATTTTGGCCAACGGCGTAGAAACACATGAAAAGGGTCCAAAAAAATCTTTACGGTGAACGACTTTGCAAGTCGGGTCTTGATCGGGTGTGAATGTTAATCACTTCCCAAAACGGAAAGTTCCTCTTGCTCTGTCAACCTTCGTCGAATCATTCAAAACGTCCCCATGAAGTCTGAAAATGCCAAACGGGTAAAACAGGGAATCATTCATTAGATCCAGCCATTCAACGTAGGTGGTATATTCCCCGTGGTATTACCCATCTCACGGTGGCATAGCGCGGGTTTACTGGACAACGGCGGGTATCTGAATTCACAAACATCGGACACGCAGTATTTTGGGTTCATGGAATCACAGGCTGCAGGGCTGAGACCAGTAGGTGTGTGAATACTGCCAGTTAAGCTTTCAGGTGGTATGTTAATGTAGTTTTAGAGCCACTGGAGGACCAAGATGAAGGCGATGGCATCGACGAAAGCGGCAGCGGGTTCGGGAGTATGTTCGGGGTCAGCCAAGCGAACGACATACCCCCCGTTGTCCTCACCCCCGCGGATTTCTTGCTTGAATCATATGCGAATTCTGCTCCCGGTGGCACCCAGTTTCCGATTCTCGAAAAATTGGGGACCCTTGTGATATTGCACAGGCCACTGAGCCGGTAATGCGACAGAAGCTCGGTGACCCGCTGACCGAGGAAGAAAGAAAGCTTTCAGCGGATTTTGTTTTCGCTTGCCAACGGTAGCAATGTCCGGAAACCGTGATCCTCTTCGCCAACCCAACGCATTGGAGATCGAGCTCGCCGCTGTTCTCACCCGTATCGCCCAATCGGTACCGCTGATCGCGCGGTTGTCGATGGATGGTCGGTGGAATGACACGATGGCGGTGGTGGAAGATGCCCGACGGAACTTGAGTTTGTTGGACTTGGCACATTGCATTGGGAGGATTGTCGAAGATGAGGTGAACCCAGAACTTACGTCCCAGGATGTTACTGCACGGAACTACACTCGGGAATGGGTTGCAGCGAATAATTGAATGTATTTATTTGAATATAACAAGCCTGCAACAGAAACAAGGACCAGAGTACCAAGCAAGTGAGCGAGGGGTGACCATGAACATGAATGACACCAGTAAGACCTCAGTGTGTCGGATGGTAAACCAGCTGACAACACGGCGACGACGAAAACGAATGCCACCAGCCAGAGTCGCGTGTGCTGTGCGGTACACCGAGTAAGTCCTACGAAATTTGTTATGTGGGAGCCAGATAAAACTTTGTGTGGCGCCCAGCTGATTTTTCATCTTAGCTGTTCAGATGGTAGCAGGGTGGAGAAAATGTGGGTGCATTGTGGCGGAAATTATGACCAAACAATGGCCGCGCCACATCATTGATGGATGCAGCCCAGTTGGCGGTGTACACTCTTAGCCATGGTTGCGTTGAGAATAGAACAAAAATAGTTGTATTTGCATTGAGGATACTTACATGGGATGGGTACTAATACTGCATCTATACTACACTGACACCCCTACCATTACCCCCCACCCAATGCACTCTAAGACCTCGAAGAAATAACGAAAGGTAAAGGGGAACCGCCGAGGGCTTGCTGAACAATAATGATCAGCGAGTGCCAAGTTAATACCGCAATATTTATCATACCTTACGCGACTACAAACTCTCAAACGATCCTTGCGAGGCGGCATTCGTGAACCCTGAGCACAGGACACTAGAAGTGAGTTATATAGCCAAGAACGGGGAAATGGAGCCGGACACGTACAGGGAATGAAGTGATCGCCCTTACTTTAAGCGATGATAGCGGGTAAAACGACGGGCGAGATTGACGTTGGGCGGTGATGTGGGTGATGCACCTTGTGGAGCCGACAACTTGGGCACTGCTTCGTAAAATTACTCCACTGCAACAACGGTGGAATATCACGACACACCTTGGCTCTGACTCGACTGGCAACTTGGAGGCCACCTTGAAATGTAAGGACTGATGTAAAAAAGGTGTGTTCATGACAAGGCCGGAAGGGTTGGGCGTACCTCTGACTGTGCGCCGGCGAAGCAGGTCGCCGTGGTCGCCGTGGACACCTGGAGTGAAAATTTGAGGCGGTAAGGAAGAGATATGTGGTCCTTACAAGGACCGATGGAGGCCAAGGTCGTGCCAGTGGGGTGGCCGAGTCGTACAGCACACAGGTGATGTCAGGCAGGACAGAATAGATCTGGGTGTGGAACTATAACAATAACAGAGGGAATGGAAACTCAGCTCAGTGGTAAGCTCAATTCAGCTTAAAATTGCTTGTGAATACTCAGAAACAGCAAGTGGATTCGGTATGGGGTGGTGGCGAGAAGGTGGAGGTAAAGAACAAAGAACAATGCCGTAAGATGTCGACATATAAAGTACGCCGAGTCAAACCAGGTATGTAAGAGTGGCCTGTGGTTGAAAAACCGAAGCTAGGAGGGAAACTTTCGCCCAGCAGTCCAGGTACTACGCAAAGATGTATAGGGAGATATTCGCTGTCCCGCTCAGCGCCAAATGTGGGTGACCAGACCACTTCGGAATCGATCCCCGGCGTAGCCCGAGATGCCCGAGATCCGGTTCGCCTCTTCGCGTTGGCAGTATGTAGTGAGAAAAAAATGAAATATCAGCGGTAGATCGTATGAGTGAATGTAGAGTATGAAGATCCAGTCCAGATATAAAATTTATAACATCGTTCTTGTGGAACTGTATCTGGAATAATGCTGGAATTCTATATATCTCGGCTGGGATCTGCATTCAGATCCTTGCTGTCAGTCTGGAGAGAGTGAAGTGGCTTCCCACACTTGAAACTGTACAGCCACCACTCTCTCCGGACTGCACAGCAAGGATTGAATGCAGATCCCAGCCTGAGATATATAGCTGCGAGATTTGCGATTTTGAGTCACTTTGAAGCACTTTCTGTACCTTCTAGTTCCGGTTTCGGTCATTGCGCAAGTCTCGGGATTTGAGTCAGGGACAGCGATGAATGGAGCGCGACGTTCGTCGAACGGGGACGGCGGGCACAAGCTGTAGGACGTGAGGGTTTAGATTTCTGCTTGAGAACCTTCCTGGATTGGACCAAAGTTGATGCGGTAAATGGAGGACACATCAGGAAAAACCACCTTTGGTAATTTCCCAATATTTCCCCGGAATTTGGAAGGTTCCCACCACATTCCGGATTCAGGGTAATTGTCCGAATTACCCGGATTTCCTTGATTCCGTTTTGACCCAATCTACAATAATGTTGAAAGCCCCAGATTTCCCCGTGTAAATTCGCGCGCCGACTCGCTGTTCTGAAAAATTGAGTTTCTCAAAGGTTGACATGTTGCTATAACCTTCGATGTGCCTTTGAACTGATGAATTAGCATACAATATCATTGAAATCCGTCCAAAACTGAGCGAGAAACAAATCATTTACTGGCACGACTCAAATGCGGTCAAATTGGATGGTGTGCCAACACATATGCACTGCAATAAGGGCATTGGCGAATGAAGCCATTTATGGGTTAATCTCTCCTTGACAGACGCCACAAACTTGACAAGATGTGCCTGCGCTTCGCTCCTGCATTGAGGATCTAGCCAAGGTTGATGCAGGGTTGCATTCCAGAAAATCCAGGCTACACGCCCCAGAAATATATTGAAAGTGACGAATTCCCATCGCCGAAGTAGATTTTTGGTGCCCGAGAATACGAACATGGAGAGGGGGCGACGAGAAGGGGCGACCAGAAATATTTCCAAAGGATGTGGCTCGGTTGTCTGGGGCATGTGGAGGTTCGCAATTCCGAAGAGAACAGAGAACAATCCAAAGAAATGAGATGTATGAATGTACAATGAAAAAAGCCGTATACTTTTGCTCCAGTAAAGAATGAATGTTGCGCAAACCGGACCGGGACAGAAGCTACGTTGATTGCCGCGCAGCAAATGTTGAGAAGAAGCAGAGCATCAATGCGTCTAGAAGTTGCAGCACTAGAGCCAATAGTCAAGTTTTCAGGGCAACAAATAAGATGGCTTTCAGGAAATTGACGGATTGCCAGCATTGGCTAGAATGAGAGGAGAATGAGGGGAAGAACAGATGTTAGGGTAGAGACAACGGCATCGGTTTATATTGCGAGGGTGCGACCTGGCCGGGAGCTACGTGAGTCTCTTAAATGCTATGGCCGCACGGCCATGTTTGTGTTACATTATGCGGCTCGCAGTCGTCGCGCAGCTTCGCAGCACCGGATGTCAAGGACAAAGTGGGAATATTTGTGTCAGTTGGGGATGGAGTTCAGTTGAGCCGCGTGGATGGAAGAAGAGAAGAGAGAGATCAAGAAGGGGATACGCTCGATGGGGATGGAACCAAAGAAATGTAAATGAAACCTCGTCATTTCGTAAGAAACGGTAGATGCTCGTACCTCACATGTTTAGTATCAGGCTCAAATCAGGCTACGACCATGGCGTTTCTCAAGGTCTATCTGGTTTTGCTTTCTTTTGTTATTTCAGTATCGACCCAATCTCAAGACGTATTCGAGACGCCTAAACCACTCTGGCCCACGTTCGATCACCCTATTCGGCGTGTCGCAGTCGTTGGAGCCGGACCTGCTGGCCTCCAAGCTGCTGCGAAGCTCATTGAGCATAACTTCACGGTCCGACTGTTTGAGCGTGCGCCGCATCCAGGGGGAAACTGGCTTTACAGTGAAGAGACCCCTGTTAGGGAGTCGTATCCGTGATTCCTACGCTGATGCGCTGTTTTCCGATAACTTAAATCGTTTCAGTGACAAGCCTTTAGGGCAGACGGCTGAGATACCTGCCCAGCTCCGTGACACGATATTACAACGAAGGTGATGACGGACTGACGCTGGACGACAGATGGACGGAGCACTGGCAACCTCGTCCCCTCTGGAAAAGCCTCCACATTAACACCCCCAAAGTAAGTCCGTGAATGCCTGATATCATCTACGGAAATCTGACTTGTCGCGGACTACCGAAGGTGAGCACGGAGCTCCCAGACGTGAAATATGATCCCGACACGCCGTGGGTGGTCTCCCACCATGCGGTCCAACGGCATGTCCGCTCTTATGCCTCCCACCATTGCCTCAACTCGAACGACTACTGTCCGGCGACAGCATCCGCGCCACCGGCGACGGCGTACTCCACTCGTGTGGAGAAGGTGGAAAAGAACATGGAAGCGCACACCTGGGTGCTCACACTCCGCCGTCTTGAGCGTCTGCATGAGTCCCACAGGATCCTGGCCGAATGGTGGACGGAGACATTCGATGCGGTGGTTCTTGCCACTGGCCCGTACACGGCACCCCACGTTCCCGACATCGACGGCATCGTTGATTGGAGCAAGGCAACAGAGGGGGGCAATACAGCGTATATCACTCGCAGGTATACCGGCATCCGGAGCGGTATGGGGCAAGGTGCACCAGGCAAATTGTGACCTGTGCAACGCTGATATATCTGAAGACCGTGCTGATTGTCGGCGCCTCTGTCTGCCTCTGAAATCGCACGGGACATCGGTTCGTTTGCTCATCGCATCATTGCAAGCGTCCGGGTGAGCTTTCTCCCTCCATCGAAGAAAATGATCTTCATTCTTAAGTTTCCAGCCTGCCAAGTATGCCAAGCATGCGGCAGCTCGACCTCTCAAGATTCCCCAACATCACAGAATTCGTACCCGAAATCGCGTTCTTGGAGCCTCTCAGTGGACACCGTAACGGCATCCGCAGCGGAAAAATCCATCTTATAAATGGCTCCGTTCTGCAGGGCATCGACGAAGTATGTCACTCTATTCATCGTCTAGTACCTTGCATCTAATTGCGGAACGACAGATCATACTTGCAACGGGATTCCGAGGCTATTCCTTGTTTCCTCCCAATTCGTGAGCATCCGTTCCATTCGTTTCAATTCATATTCACATAAGATCCCGAATAATCATGCCAGAACGACGAAGCGGCCGGAGGATATCCACTGGACGGGGCATTATATTCCAGATCCGACGCTGGCTTACACTTTTGGTCCATAAGCACCACTTACTCGCGACACACGTCTCTATATAACTAATGCCTCTGCAGGGCGTCCCTGGACTTTGGGGCGATACCAATCATACGGGCTCGCGAAGGTGTGGAGGGCAGCGCGCGTTTGCCCACGTCGGAGCAGATGAAATTGGAAGAGGAGTACTGGCGCGAGTGGCTCGGCGAAGGTACTGCATCGATAGGTTAAGTTCATCCACTCAGTTTGGTCCCAGAGGTGTTCCGACGTTATATAACTTGGCTCAACAACGCGTCGCTGGAACACGGTGGGCGCTTCGTAGAGCCGCCCCCGATTGAGTACGTCCGTTGCACCACGAATGCGAATCTAAACTTGATCTTCCCAGGAACCTCGAGATTTTGAAATACTACATGTTTGTCTATCTGCTCAATGTGAGTGTGTTCATAACTAGTTTTGATCACCAGTTAACCTGTGTTCCTATTGGAACACAATGAATCTGGACAGCATAGGCAATTTTGACATTTCCATGCTTTCAGGTCAATTGGGAGACAAAGATGCATGGGACGCATTGGTTGACGAAGATGACGATTGGTTGATTTGTTTATTTTGTTTGTGTACTGGTACCAGCTGTTTCCGACATCGTATCCCACGTGTTTATATTGACATTATAAGTGGTTTTTTGAGGTTGTAATGCCTTGCTTGGCGTTGCCTGGAACACGAAATAAGTAAACAGGGAGGTAAATTAGCCTTCGTTCCGTCCTTATTTCAATTGAATATGAATGCTTTTTGCAGCGTTCATACACAAGCATAGTCATACGTCCATTTCGGGACCAGAACAGTGTTAGTTTGTATCCCAACAACGCCGCCTCACTCCACCTTAGCATCGCCTCACTGCGCCTCAGTGCCGCCTCAGTGCTGCTTCTGTGCGCGGCAGGCGCCTCAATTTTACCCAGCCCGTCCTCCACATGACCAGAACAACCGCACACTACCCAGTCATAACTCGGACCGAAAATAAATTATTGCGCAGCGTTCCTATCGTTATGAAAGAAATACCCACCGAGTCGGCGCCGTTGTAACGCGAGGAGGACACTGCACATACAATATTTAGCTGTGTTCAGTCTGAAAACGCGTACAGAGTTGGGGTGAAGAAGCGGCAGCGGGGAGAGCACCGGAAGAGCAGAGAGTCAAATAGAATCCAATGTCCGAAGGGGATCACGCATTAAAATCCCAGATTACAGGGAACGGTTGCGTATCTTCGTCGAAGAAAACCCCAAACAGATCTGATTGAGGAAAGAGGACGAGTCCGACTTGGTCAAGGCGAAATAAATTTCAACTTGACCAAGGGTTCGCGCGTCAAAATCGTCTCGATGAGACAACTTGTCAAGATTCAGCAAGAGGCGGCTGATCTCCTTATCGCGGACCTGTAGGCCTGTGACCAGCCTGCCTACGAAGAGCAACAAGTGCGGCGAGCGCGTTGCCGTAGGCAGGCTGGTACTTCTCGGAATCATCACAAGGGCTGAGCGCGGAGTTTGAATGTTTTCCTTTTCCCTCATTCTGGCCGAGTTCAACTATTTTACAAAATTACAAAGATGACCGTGTATCAACTTGAACTTCTCTGCAATTCTGTCTCTTCAGAACTTTTTGTAAGTGCGAGAGGGGCGTATACTGAAGGGTCAAAATTGACTGAGAATTGATCGCATGCATAGCCACATCGATGCCGGCGTGCTTAAGATACGAGTAATAACAGAGGCTGAAAGTAAGGTTCACAGTTGACACTTTATTACATGAAGCCAAACTATGGATGTTGACCTCTGCGGTAAGGCCTCAACGTTGGCAGTCCAACGTGCGAGTCTGGATAAGGGCTTCTACGACTCCTCTTGCCAGAGCGTGGGACCTTCATCAATCAGATTCAATTTTGTTTGTTGTACCTAGGTTCTCAGTAATGCAACTTTGTCAACTGTAGTAAATCTGCGGAGCGCTGCTTTATGAAGTGCAGCGTGAATTGGAGTGATATGTACTGCTGGTGCTCTTAAGTCTTAGTTTAATGGCCGGCGTCACATTAACACTCAGTGGTTTGAAGACTCGGAGTGGGAAGTTTCAAGTCGGTACTGAGTGGGCCTAAAATACGATCATTTGCGGCTGTATTGGTATCACGTCATTAGGGTCAGTCAGAGTAACTCGTTTCGACGTTTCTGGGGTCGTTTCTAGGGTCGTTTCTAAAGTCGTTTCTGGAGTCGTTTCTCGAAATTGTTGGCATAAAACGTGGGGAGAAACGACTTCGGATTTATTTTGGTGGAGAAACGACTTGCAGAACTCCTCTGGAGGAGTTTCTGAGGCGTTTCTGGGGCGTTTCTCGTTTTTTCCCACACTTTAATTCATTTTCGTAATTCGAGAAACGACTCCAGAAACGATTCCGGAAACGACACATTAAAACTTACTCTGACTGACCCTAGCAGTCATTAGGGTCAGTCAGAGTAAGTTTTAATCAGTTGTTTCTGGACTCGTTTCTCGAGTCGTTTCTCGAAATATTAAAGCGTGGGAGAAACGAGAAACGCCTCAGAAACGATCTAAAACTCCTCCAGAGGAGTTTTCTGCGTCGTTTCTGAAGTCGTTTCTCCCGCCAAATAATCCAGGGTCGTTTCTCACCACCTTGGGGTCAGTCAGAGTAAGTTTCAACTTGTCGTTTCTGGAGTCGTTTCTAGAGTCGTTTCCCGAATTAGGAAATGAATTAAAGTGTGGGAAAAACGAGAAACACCCCAGAAATGCCCCAGACACTCCTCCAGAGGAGTGTCTGCAAGTCGTTTCTCCACCAAAAAATCCGAAGTCGTTTCTCCCCACGTTTATGATGCCAACAATTCCGAGAAACGACTCCAGAAACGACTTCAGAAACGACCCTAGAAACGACTAGGTTCGTTCCAAGCCCCGTTCTGACGATGCCGCACCGAAAAAACAGACCAAACATCAAGCCAAACACACAAACACGGCTTTCGTCAGAAGGGGCTTGCTTCAGACTGCCGAAATCGTGGGGGTTGGAAATCAGTCTCTGCTAACACAACGCGGCCTCAGCGGTGTCCGGCCATTTGGTAAACTTTTTAGTTCATTAGTATGGCTACGAGATCACCCAATACCAGGTGCAAATATATGTAGAATTCACCGAGTTCTGGAAGGTCCAACAGCGAAACAAGCATTTTTTGTGATACCCGAAGGATATTTATTTTGCAACGGTTTTCAGAGACATTTCATTTGAAGCTACCCTTGGTACATATCTTCGCGTATGATGCATTTCCAGGGCTATATGTTGTACGTGGACGAAGTTATTTGACACTGATTCTCGAAACCGGCCGAAATTACTGTATCGTCACGCTCTGTGACTAGTGTTCCATGCGTCACACTCAGAACGAAAATATTCACCGTCTTCCATATATGCAGTAAAAATTGGGTTTTCTGTGTCCAATCTATTCCCCTGAGTCAATATCCCCTCTTGAATTCCTAAAAGGTGTTCTCTTGGTTCAGAAACATGCAAAAGGGGCAGTTAACCAGCCAATGGTATTATGTTGTTGCCAGCTTAGGACAAGGTATTTGTAGTGATAAAAAGCCTCACAACAGTTTATTCTGTACTTGATATGATATCAAGATGGTTTTCTCATTGAATAAAACCCGTATTCTCGCTGCTAAGCCATCTGATCTAGAGAGTGGGTTAAAATCTGAACACTCTGGACACCATGGAGCTGCAGTTTGGATTTTCCTAGACGTGGCAATAACCTCAAGTAGACCATATTTCATTTCAAATATGTTAGTACAATGTTGTGTGTTGAATGCAGGATGCGTCGATTGTGTGAGGCGGGTGTGACATAGTGTGACACCTGGCACTTTCCGACTTCGCAGCACCCACACGCCCACTGCCAGAGCCATAAAATATTCAAAAATATATGGGTGCATCCAGAACATGCAAAGGGACATTTGAGCAGCAGGGACCCAGTTGATTGGATGTCATTCTAGACCTACAGCCAAAGATCTTTGAAAATGTGCCAACTTTGGATCAACACCACAACTGAATAGTAACATTCAAGTCTGACAGTCAGTGAAAAGCATAGGCGAGTACCCATAGATAGGTTCTTGGGTTCCCAGTTTACACCTAAGGATTTGAGCCAAGATTGGAGTAGCAGGAAAGGAGTTGGCAACCCCTCTGTTTGATGCAGTCTGAAGCAAGCCCCCTCAAGAAGGTCCCGGCGCGCCGGGCCGGAACTTCGGGGCTTGTTCCGAACCTAAGAACGACCCCAGAAACGTCGAAACGAGTTACTCTGACTGACCCTGTTTCTGATGCCAACAATTTACAGAAACTACTTCTAAAACGACATCAGAAACGACCCCAGAAATGACCTCAGAAACCTCGAAACAACCTTCTCTGACCGACCCTATTGACATTCAACCTTGCATCCTGCCCTTTACCGGTTTTAAAAGCACACATGTATCATGTTGAACAATTGTACAACCTCACACACTTGGAAATCACCGTAGCTGCCGGAGCGAAGCGAAGGCACATCTTGTCTCTGTGATTGACATCTATGTTCACCATTATATTATATTATAGAGAGTGTCTGCACGCATAATTTAGTGTGGACTCGCATAATCATGTTGCTTTACGTTTCACGATTTCTATGTACAATTCAGAGTATTCAAAGCCCAAAATAAAGAAACAGAAAAGAGTGAAACCTATATTTGGAGCGCGACATTCTCGTGTTCTTTGGGAAGCCTCGTCCTCTGATGTTATAGGTTGGTTGTGGTTGTCACGTGAGCACGCTGCCGCGTTTTGCTTCACGCTAATCGTGTTGTCCCACTTATCGGACGCATGTGGCGAACGTGTGGTGCAGGAACTCGATGGGGCGGTCAGATTCAAAGTTGGAAGTGTAAGCTGAGAAGGAGGAGATGATGATGATGATGATGGTTGTGGTGATGAATTGGATATAGAGAGCGGATTGCACGAAGGAATGACTAGAATAAAAATCAAATTCAGTTATCTGGGTTTATGTTCGAAAGCAAGAATACGTACGGGGTCTGTGCTAGCGAGAAGGGCGTATAGAAGGGGCCGCAGCGTGGTGATCATCGTGTCTGGTTTGATAGATGAGATACAGTAAAATGCAGAGAGAAGGGAACGGACCCAATATTCGCAGTTTGAAGCTCTGAAGAGGCAAAGTTAGTTTGTGTTGATGTTGATTGTACATGATAGGCGCACGAGATCAGTCATCGACTGTACATGCAAAACGTTGTAGACACCAAAACTGCAAGCCGTGACGCTGAAGAAGCAAGAGAAAATCGGATACAATCCTAAGTGCGCAAGTCAAAACGGAGTAAGGATCCACAGAAACCTTCCTTACCGATACGAAGGATCAACGGACGATACCGCACAATAGGATGTGCAGGACGGCTCGACTCTAACGTCATGCAGGCAGTAGCGCCGCGAGACAAGGCGTCTGCCCGGAGATGTTGTATTCTTGCCTGCCGAGCGAGTTCGAGTAAGCTCTAAGAACCAACGGAATGATGATTAGAAAAAAGACCTCATGCCGCGTCATAAAGATAACGATGATTAAGAAGGAGATGATCTCCACGGTTGACATTAAGACCATCCACACTGATTGTGCACCCACCAGCCAGCGTAGCTGGCTCGATGGTGAAGGATCTCGGAACCAACAGGTCCCGTTCACGGCGTACCAACTATAAATTAATGTCGATGACGGTAACTTTGAAATTTGAGTGATTCTTACCCAAGTTTGCCATATGCCAAGGGTGGGATATTGCATGCTAAGCACAAGATCACCGAACCGATAATATAGAATTTCTCCATTTTGTTCCCATTTACACCGAACACAATAACAAGTCTATAAATGCGCCACGGATGAGGAGGGAAAGACAAAGGAGGCGCGACGAACGGCAGATTGAGTGCTATGCAGCAGAACATACACGCAGAACATAGGCCCCACCTAATATGAAGACAATGTGTGAAATCGAATTCGGAGAGAAGCGCCGAATGGCACGCACCACACCTACGAAGGCAAAAACATGCAGCTCACACCTTCCTCCCTTTCTTTGGTGAACATGAGCGACCCAAGGACAGCACTAAAGAGGACGGCGTCAGGGCGAGCATACGGGATGGTATCACACGACTACTTTGCTACTAGCGCATATGAGTAGTCGGAAGCTGACGCGATTGAGGTAGGGTCGAGAGCAAGTATTCCACTGTAGGTACGCTATGGCTATGAGGAGCAATACTCAGGGCGACCCCGGGTATGGAGACACCGAAAGTGACATCTCTGCAAAGAGAGGGCAAAATCAGTAAGAAAAAAGTATAAAGAAAATCCACAGAAGATATGACGCACGCTATAAGCGCTAGCAAGTGCTCATGGCCGGAAGACATTGAAGAAGCAAAAGAAGGAACCTGGGATATTAAGACCTTGAAGAAAAGGAGCCGTGTACAGATCATACCCGCAAACCCAAATCACCTCATTTTAACTGCGAGATATTGCACGATCCGACATATCCGAAGTCCACCGACCAATCGCTTATCTCCCGAATACCTGGGAGAGCACCCCTGACGAATGGAGTTTCTTGGCAGTTGACGGCGACAGCATTTGAGGCTCGGTGTTTGCCGGTTTTCGATACATTCGGAGCAAATCGGCAATGTATTTCACCAATTTGTTACCAGCCAAATCGGCCTTGCTTCTCCTTGGAGAATTTGTCTTGGTGTACGTATTCAATTGCGAGCGGCGGACAAAGTCTTTCCACCCAGGCAACTCGAACTTTTTTCTCAGGATAAACAATCGCGCTGAGCACGAATAATATTGTACTATTCCAGGGATAGATTCGTGCTCTGTAACCATTTTCTTATATTCAGTTGGCGATGGGGTGTGCACTGTTTCTATTTTTCTTATTGAACTTGATTAGTCTTCGAGTTGAATTCTGCCAGAGTGAAGGTTACATAAACATGTTCGCGGGTTCTCGATAGATTAACCGTTCTTTAACGAAATGGCTCCTCGGCTGTGCCATTTCTCCATATGTCCGTACTCCTTTCGTCTTCATCTGCTCGCACTCTGTTTTTAACCCCATCCATGCTCGAATCCCTGCACTCGTCCACACCCCCTCTTCATTTTGTATGCCCCATATGTCTTTTCTGCTCGACGTTAGCAAACTTGGTTCCTCGGCGGTGTTTATCTCTGCTGCATTCTTCCTCCTTGCTTCCTCCTCTCGCGATCTTCTCTGTCTAACCCTTTCAGAATGTCTGTGCCGTGGTTTGTTTTGGCGCAGTGTCGGTCTCGTGTTTAAGCTCATCCCCCGTTCGGCTCGAGGGTCTGTTGATTCCTCATTGTGCACTCAAAAATCTGCCTGCTTTCGGTCAATTGACCAACCGTCCTGTGGAACTAACACGGCTCCTGCTTCAATGGCTGTCCTAAACTCGTCTGCCTGACCTACTTGTACTGCGATCCGCATCCGCGCAGTTTACCTGTCACTGCGCCGCAGATACTTCCATTCATTACCGGGCCTGCGGCCACGTACATCCCCGACGTTCCTCCTCAGATAAATCGCGCCTTCACTGGTGGTTCAGGTAGCAATTCTTCGCCCACTTTTGCCGTCCTCACTTTTCCTTCGCCAGAAAATCTCCAAATCTGATGCTACCCTCAGTCGATCTCTGTCAGTTGTCTTGCGGATGTTTGTGGCGGCTACTGTGGTGTTTGCTCGTTTTCCATTGACTGTTTCTCCGGAGATGTTATGGTTGACTTTCTGCAAATATGTCTTCCTCAGCTGGCCCTGCGGGTTTTCATTCTTCAAGAAAATGGTCATACTGCTGTGTTAATTACAAACCCCCCTGCTGGCTATCATCCGCGATCCCGCTCGCCATTCAGTCCGCTGTATTCAAACCGTGAGCGCTGCAACACGCAATTATGTCTTTACAATCAAAGAGAAAGCTCATCGCTACCACTGGTCTCTCGAAAATCCATTCGTATATCAACGCCTCTCAAGCGAACGGGAAGGCGTTCTTCTGTTCACTTTCCTCATCAAATTTATTAAAAGAGCGATTGGTGGGCGGGGTAAAACGATTTTTAGGTTGCATTTCTCTGGAATATATCCACTTTTAATTATCCTTGTCATCCTCGTTTTCGTTCCTGCAAATACAAAACAAGATCAGAATCACATTCCTTTGTTCGCCCCTTTGCCCGACTTCATCCATGGTTTGTATCCGGCTCATGAGGTACTGCAAAAATATTTCCGTGTTTGGTTCAGTACCTTCAGATCGGCCGGAACGAAGCTGCGGCGCATCTTGTATGGTGTTAGAGATCACTTGGAAATCACCAAAGCGAATCGGGCGGAGCCTGTGATAACTATTTGATGACCTAGACCCTCACCTCTGACGCTATGTCTCGGCATTCTCCGACGTCCCTGCGCTTGCTTTATGATCGCCGTCGGCTCGCAATTGCCAAGACCTCCATTTTGCCTCCGTTACGACATCCGGCCGATACAGCATGAACGGTCCTTCAATTGAAAAGAATATGGTACCAGGTAAAAGTTTGCCCGGGCTACGGTCATCATACTTGATGAGATTGGACATGGGTCTTGTGCAGTAATATTTTGCAGTTGAACTAAGTAGAATTTATAGTAGAGTTTTAATTACATTGTTGGCCGTGAACAATGGTCCAGAGCACGTAGAAATTAAACCAAAAGGGTGCGAGAGTCGAGCGGAAAAAGGCTACCCCAGAAAGGAAGAACCCAGGGAAATCAAGTCGAGGGTAAGTGGAATTAGGCGGTGGCGTTCAGGCATGGCGGCGACTATGCATCAGGATGAGGTTGCCGTTCAGATAGTTCCGAGATCATCGCCAGCCGATGCTATTTGCGGTAATTCCGTTGACAGTCGGACACTGATTCCCCATGAGCCACCATCAACCCGTTTGCCCGTTTACGGACGGATACGGGTCCCGTTTGAACGGGTGAACCCGTCCCGTACCCATCCGTTTACAAAGCAGGCAGAAAGGTCTATGGACGGGACGGAAACCGTCGCGACGGGCCGTCGACCCGTCGCGAACGGGAACGGATCGGAGCCCAAGATTCCACCCAGCAATGCTGGAACTTTGTCTTTCTGATCTTTATAATCCCTCTCCTACTCTGTTGTACCGCGGTACGTGGTCTCACCGGAGACTGATATAGCCCATCTTGTCGCGTAGCATTGGCTCCTAAACATATTTTCCTTCTTACGCGCGGTTCTCGTGTCAGCAGAAGGCCATACCGCTCTTACATTCCATGTACTGTTTTCACCATTGCGGCCGCACCAGAAATTGCTAACTTTTCCACCATTTGCTTGGGAGATACAGTTATCGTGAGTACACATGTGTTGTCCTTGATTTATCCTAGGGCTCCAACCCGTCCGCCTTTTTGACGGGTCGACCGACGGGACGGCCGGGTTTTACCCGTGCGTCTGAGGGCCGAGGCTGGTGCTGCGACGGGACGGCTACGGGACGGGTTAACTCGTTGACGGGGTATCCGTGCCCGCCGGTTTGAAGGGTCTGAGGGTCTCTCAGGCAGCCGAAAATGACGTGTGCCAAGCGCAGGAGGGCGCCAAACTGCTGTGTACTCCATGCTGCGCGGCAGAGAGGACTGATATCGACGCAAGCATCGCCGCTCGTTGGCCGCATGTTGGAGTTACGAGTTATGTGCGCGCACTGCATCTGTGGCGCACTTTGTTACCAGGTCCCCGCCGTTCATTCCTGTGACCGTACCTGTACCTGATAGACTTAATTCATACCTTAATTACAGCAAAGTAATATGTAGTGTAGATAGCGAAGAATTCCCTGCGCGTTTGCAACGGGTTCCCTGCTAATATTGGAGTCTCTGGCCTTGAATTCCAACACCGCATCACCCGAGCTCAAAATTACTCGAATGCCTCCGCGCTCGCAATACTTACATGCCCAAGCAAACCTTGTATCTGCATCCAATCCGCATCGGTGAGGCGATTGAGACTCAAGTACAAAGATTATATACCGAAAACCGAGTGCCTGAGTGTAACTAAAAGGATAAGTACGAGTACCTTACTATAACTAGAAGGAAAAGATAAAATCTATACGAAGAGACCGTTTACCATACACTTGAGTTGGCCGTCTACCCTGCAGGTACATACGCCGCCGTGTGGCGACATAAGGTCCCCCCGCTGGGCCTGGATACCAATGTACCCGTCTGCCAACACTATGAATTTTATACGAACCCCAAACAGGCATTTCGTGGAATAAATCGTGAGGTTCGTGTTCAAGTTTTTGCAAATCTGAGAAACCCAAAACATCATCCGATATTTCCGATTCAGTCAGCATGGCGTCACAGAACTCCACCGACTTCGAGCCTGTCAAGGGCAAGCAGAATGTCTCGAAGGAAGATAAGACTGCACTTGAAGAGCTGCTAGTCAATTGGCGGAAAGTCGTAGAGGCGTGAAGTAGAAATCGAACTGAATAGGGGTCAATGCCGTGCACGCGCGAAGTAAGGCTGGGGCTCGGAAAGACTTGGCGAGGGGAAATATCTGGTGTAGAAGTGCTCGGTGTTCACTGGCGGCGTATTCTTGTTGGAGGATTTATGTTACTGTCCGTGTCGATGCTTGTGATTCGGAAGAGAAAGGTAATGTATGTTTTTATTTATGTATAAGGTAAATAAATTGTTGTAAAAATGATCGGTTGTAAGGTATGCAAGAAGAGATGGAAAGGGGGGAGGCAACGAGGGCCTCAGCTCGCCCTTCCACAGTGGGGGGAACTTTAATGTCGTCCTCGACATAACTCGCAAGAAGGGAGATAAGCCGTGAGTTAGGTATCGGAAAACTGGGAAATGCGCATGAACATGGGTTGCATACGCTGGCGAAATGTTGGCGGATCCGTTGCATATAGAGAGTCGAGATGAGGACAACTGCGCGGACCATGGAACGGAAACCATTGTCGAGGAGGAGCGCCATGAGCGTCGAGATGAATGTATGATGGCACGACGATGCTAAATCATGCTGTGGAACAGCACGTCGAGCGGATCATGCTCGGGCACTGGAGTAATGAGCTCGATGGGAGGAATGGCGTGAGGAGAACTTGAGTTGACCTCGTGTGGGGGAGATGGAATGTGATGACGAGGCTCAACCAACATGGGACGTGGTAGAATGTGAGCGACAGGGACGGGCATGGATTTGGGATGTTCGACAACGATGCGCGTTGGGTTATGAAAGCGCGAGATGATGTGCGGCAACACCACCCGGATGTCGTGTCATGGGCAGTGGCGAACCATCGAAAGAAACGAGACGTCCATGATTGTTGATTTTCGCAAAAGATCGGCGGAAGAGAATGAATGTGTGCAGACAAACTCGGAAATCAGGCGGATGCTTCCCTGTGGTACCACACACAAACAACGGCGCGAGCGCGCGGTTTAGACCCTGGAATGCTCGAGAGGTCGTACTCGATCGGCGGGGAACGGCCTTGCTCGATGTGCGGAGATAGCGGATGATCGAGCCGCTCACTGGCCGACACGAAAGTGGCGTACACGATGTGCGTAGTGACGTGGTGAAAATGCAAGCTCATCGCCGACGATGAAGGCGTGAGATGCAGGAAAGGGACCGGAGGAATGGATCGAAATGTAGGACGGGATGCTAGATGGCGCGGACAACGCAAATGACCCAGAGAGGGTTCGATAGAAGAACCTCCCCTCATGGTGGGCTCCACTGTAGAAGATGAGGTCGGTCGCTGGGTGGACCAAGAGCCTCAGGTCGTGCTGGTACAGGTAGAGAAGACGAGGAATAAAAGTGCGATGATCCAGGGAAGTAATCTGACTAGAAGTAGAGTGAAGTCTGAAGGGAATCAAATAATAAAAACTCGGCTCAAAAGAGAATGTTGAGAAGTGCGAAGATAATCAAAAGAGAGTGGGCATTGTGCTGGTAGGAAGCAAGGAGAGGTCTCCAAACTGTACAAACAGATAGAACGGCGGAGTTCAGAGTTCAACGCGCCGCCATGTTTCTAACTTTATTCATATCTCAGCAGCAGATCTGTTCCTACCAGTGGTCCCATCAAATATATTGAAATGTACGTCTTCGTCATTTTCGCATTTGAAGACATGCTGACTTGTATGCCAGCCCAAACTCAGGCTCGACGAAGCGGTGGGCTTTCACTGAGCACGAAGCACAACTTCCATGTTATGAAGGTCAATATGCATTTCTCGCGTCCTTTGCGCTTGGCGCGACTTGGTATTCTCGCATTACGACGAAAGGCCACTGGATTTCAAGGTCATTTCCGTACAAAACATCACCGCATCCTCATCGTAAGCTTTCGCCTTGTCTGCCGTTTTAGCTTACAAACTCGATCTCCCGCCAGTCGAAGTACGCCCATGTCTCTTTGACTTGTGGGCGCGCTGAATTGCATTCCATCCTGCCGAAAAGACAAGATTATTCCCGACCTAACTCTGTGATTCTCGACTCGTACGCACATATCCCACCATCCTATAGCTATTCCGGGGGCCAGCTCAACACTCATTATCAAAAAATCATGTTCTCCAAAAACCATTCTTGCAACGATGCGGGAACAGTTTTGAAGAAATTTTTTGATGAGGTTTTTTTTGGGTGGCGGTGCGTTCCCGCATCGTTGCAGGAACAGTTTTTGTAGAACATGATTTTTTGATAATGAGTGTCGAGCTGGCGCCCGGAATAGCTATAGAAAAACTGAGGTCAGGGGGATTATTTGCAGGATGCATGAAATCCCCGGGACAGCAGGAACTAGGCCTTGCCATCGCAAAGAAAGATATACCACTTAGCTTCGCCTCGTAGTTATCTTTCCTCTTTGAAATACTTACCACTGACATCGGCTTATATCCGCGCTGTGCTGTGTTTGCCTTCCCGCCGACAGCGTTTTCGCTCGCATCTGCCAACATTCCCACGTTTCACAACCCGTGGTATATCGTGGAACCACGCCAATGTGGCCCCCTCACCGTCACCCAAATATTATTTCTTCACCGCAGGAGGTATATATGCCAGGGATTCGGACGGGGCTTTGAATTCCAAAGATTTCACTCATCGGCGAAAATTTGAATAAACCAGTGCCAATTAGTTCGGTTGGCCAGGGGATGCCACGCCACCGAAGCAGAATCAAAACGTTCCGAAGAGATCCTAATAACGTGTATAGAGTACTTCCACTCTGCACTGTGTCATCTACGCCCCACCTATTCGCCCTCACCCTTCACCATGCACCTCGTCCGTTCTCTGTGGCCAGTTACCCTCCTCTCTATTGCTGCCGTCCGTGGCGGACTTACAAATTTCACATTGGACGATACATCCCCGACCGTCACTTACACCGAGACGCCCACTGTGCGGTGCTCCCCGGGCTTGACGTCGCGACTGCACAACGGAACGTCGACCATAACCGCCGGGACCATCGTCGTCCCTTTCGCAGGTGCGCTTCGGGCCCTTGACAGATATCCGCTGATTTACTGTTATCACGGTGATATCAAGGCAGTGCGGCTTATGTGTATCTCGGGACGCTCGGGGACTGCATTTTCAATCTCGACGGGAACAATGTCAGCACGTTTAGCCGCCCGGATGGGAGCCACACCGATGATATCTACCTCGCGTGGACGGATACCACGATGAGCGACGAACCGCATGTCTTTACGATTTCCCCCCAGAATGTGGATTGGTTCATCCAGTTGGACTATATGATATATAGGTGCGTGCACGGACGTTCAACCAGAGGATTCGGGGATGTCTGATATTGTTTACATGTTAGTCATAATGCTGGCACCAGTAAATCGCACCGAGGCGCGATTAATGGTGGGGTTGTAGGGGGCGTCGCCGCCGCTGCCCTACTATCTGTCGGGGCTTTCCTCCTGCGGCGGCGTCAAAATCAGAGAGACAGCTTTCCACGCGTGGTGTCCGTTGGGAGATGACAGGACCGACAAGCCGAGCATCAAGTTGACGGGATGGGTGTGGAGAAGTAGTTGAGCGAGCACATTGAAGGACATGTAAGATAGCACAGCACGAATATCCCGTAGTAAAATACTGCAAGAGCGAATCAACCTTTTGCGTCTCTCGTTGACCTGTAACAAAATTGGTTGTCAGTTAGTACCTCGAGACCCAAGCAAAGAAAAAAAAAAAACAGGTTCAGCCGCTGGATCATGGCTACGGCCCGAGTCGAACGGGGGTTCTGGGCCCTGAATGGGGTCCGTGTTGAAGGAGCTCCTTCGCAGATCCAGTCCTTTTCCCTACTGTGTTGCCCAGCCATTTTGTACCACGAAATGGTGGCTGGGGCCGTGACCCAGCCACCTGTGCCACAGCCACCATTTCGTGGTACGAAACGGCTGGCAACATAGTAAGCGGTAAGGACTCACGATTTCCGCGACTTGGGCGGCAGAGCCAAACTTGGTAGGAAATTTTTCTTTATCAATGTAGGCATTGGTCGATGGGTGTACTTTGTTGCCTTTGGAAAGGTGGCGACAGAGGCGTAGCTTGTCCGGTTCGTCTGGGCCCTGTGGTGCACCGCGATGATGACCGGCGAGCACTGGAAAGGGCCTTTGAGAATGGTCTCCGTCTCCGCTTGTGTAAAAGGACCGCTCATGCGCCTCGCCCGGCGACTTCCTCCTGCAAGTACATGTCGATGAAAGCAGCGTGGTCGTCGGCCGATTTGTCGTTAGGGAAAATGACGGTCGAGTGAAGGGTGGGAAAGTCGCCCATGGGGAAACCGTTGCGCAAGTTGCGGACCAAGAGTGGATACGAGCTCGTCAAGTTGTGTTTTTGAAGGAGACGTTCGAAAGCGCTAGGGTCGTATGGTGTTGTAATGCGATACAAGATTTCGTCGTGGTCAAGAAGGCGGGGGGACGAGTTGATAGAGTTCAAGAAGGAGAGTATGTCTGCCCCTGCCCACCTATCCATTCTTTCCCATTTTTCTCTCCCTCCTTTGTCGTGTGCTCATTCCATTCGTCCACAGAATAATATCCACCCACAAAGACAGCATCGCCGAGCGCGACCGCGGCCTCTCCGGCATCCACTCCGAACTCAGTCCAGGAACTCCGCCTTGTGCCGAGGATGGCTGCGCTGAGGTGCAGGCTGGTTGATGAACCACGGCCGGTGCCTTCATCCCATTCCCTCGCATCTTTTGTGCTCAATGTGAATAGTAGCCAATACCCGCTGACACGTAGGTCACTCCGACACTCACATCGACCTTAAAGTGATATGTCTGCAGAATATAGGCAGACCATATTGAGAGAATAAGTTGTGACACTGGAGAGCGATATTTGTTGGTTGACATGAACAAGTATGCGAAACAAGTGACAGTACCCTGTTTGGCCGAAATAAAATTATCATTGCTAAATGTAATATTACCGTTTCTCGTATGCCGTAGATATATAGAGAGTAGAACATCAAGATCAATCCAGAGTCGAGGCCAACTAATGTGTGGAATCGGACTTGGATTATTTGTCTCATACTTCGCGTCTTCAGCTCCTGGTTTCGTTTACAATCCCATTTATTCATCTCCCCTTGAATCTCTGTATCCCTTCCGTACGCTCATCTTCTGCGGCACCAGTTGGCCGAAGATGTAAAGAATTACGCATTCAGAAGCATGTACATAGGTCAAGATTCATTCTCGTCCAGGGAACGTCGGGCCTAGCAGGAATACATATCCATCGGGCTTTGCAGTCTTTGGCACAAATCTCCTCGCATTGCTCCTGTATCATGGCCTCAGTAATACCCTCCGCGACGAAGCGGCTCCCCAAGGTCTCCCATAATCGCGTCCAAGATTCTTCATTGCCAGACCGAGCTCATTCGTCGCCTCATCTGGGTAGGGATTTTTGAGGACGCGCAGTCTGTGGTTCAAGTAATCACTCACCAGAGCCAGTCCCATCGAATGGCATCGATATTTTATGGCCATGGAAGTCCCATGATCCCAGTATTTCCTCGATATATACATGTCATGAGCGAGACTCCCAAATCTCGACGACTTTCGAGGTAATCAGACGAGTCGCAGGACCCCCGGTTTGCACTAAGCAATTGATATTGATGTCCTCGATGAGCAACAAACCTCCGGGCTTCGCAAGTTGAGCTGAATTTCACAATGTTCTCCCCGTTGGGTACCTTATCAGGACTTTTTATTCAACAAGATAGATGCAAGAAACGCAACAGTTGTACTGACATCATGAGTCATGACCAATCGAGAGTGAACCATGTCGAAGGATTGCTTTTCAAGGTCCCAAGCTTTAGTTAGGTCCGGCTGTTTGAACCTCATATTCCCCGGGATCTGCCTGGAGCGGTGTTCTCTTCAAATGAGTGCTAGCAACAGAACGGATGCTCACTGGTGCGGAAGCGGCGATACATCACCGCAATGACTTCAGCCTCCGGGAATTGAATTGCAGCTTGAATGCCCTTCGAGGACTTGCATTTAGAGCATGTCTTGAATGCACAGTAATCGTCATCTACCATGCCCCACTCCCACACCTGTCCTCGGTTCTCGGCATGAACTTCCCGAATTTTTAGGAATTGATATGCACCCCAGGTCTAAGATTTTGCGCGGATGAACTGCAGCTCTTGGAGAAGGACCCAGCTCACCGCCAAAATACCGGGTGAAGGCCGCATGCATCTCTCGAGTCTGAGCACAGTACATGACAGTCAGCACTGTTCATTCGTAGGGTTGGATAGAATGGTACCGCTGCTTTCCTGCTCTGACTCATGTGCAGTCTGATATAGAGGTGTTATTGCTCAATGTGCCGGATAAACTGGCCAACGTACGGGCAACAGATATTTTGGGTAACCCGCTAGGTCAGCCATATGGGATACGAGGGTGGTAACTGATGAGACCACATTCTACCCTACCTTTTCTACTTGCAAAAAGGCGGACGGGACTGGAGTGAATGCTGGCGGACAGCACGTTGGAACCTAGCATGGATGACAGATGAATATTTTCCTAATTTGGATCGAGTACGGCAATTTCGACTTTCCATTTCCCAAATGCCCTCCCGAATCCGGCTCCGGCTAGTCTAACCACATCCACTACCACCGCCCCACCCCCACCGTTCCTCGTCTCTTTATCCGCCTCTTTATCGACGATCATCACGCACGACATCAACAGCTTTGCCAGAATCCGGATCCTTCGATCGGGGTACTGTGAGCAGCAGGATCTGCGGTGGAATGGAAGCGGAGTTCGGGGAGCAGACACATGGACCGTCCCATTGCGTGTGTTCCATTGCTAATCGGCGGGTGCACATAGTGTTGTGGCCGGGGTGGGTGCGGGGGTGGTGCGGGTCCAGCTGTCTTTGTCTGTACCGAGTACAATAGCTTTGTCGTCCCCATCCTCTCTCGTGGGGCAGAACATTAGAAAACCGGCATTATATATACGGAGGTCATGGGTGTAATGATGCCTTGAATTTAGAGCAGGATATACTAGAACCCGAACATCCTAACCCGAACCACCTAACCGAACAGCCTTGATGCAAGTCTACATCAGAATATTGCATCGGAAGTCTCCTGTACGTCGCACTATTACTTCGGAACTATACCATACATCAGGGTTGCTGCCCCTATACCTGCGGCTATGTCGTGCCTCGCCACCTGTGGCCGTGGACCTCCATCGCCACCGTTCCGTGGTACACAACGGACAGGCAAATAAGAAGTCCCCACAACTAGGCCACATTGGGTGTCTGAGGGATCAAAGTTCGGTCAAGACTTTCGGGGGTCCTGTACTATTGTGCTTCTCCGGAAGGTCTAACGCTTCCATTCTCTAGTGAAAGCAGTAGATAATCGGTCCCCTGCAGTTCTGTTCAAGCCCTTATCCACGCACTAAAAACCATTATGATATGATCTGTGACTGAATATCTGTTCAAAATATACAGAACAGGGACGCGAGTCCTTCGATTCCATAATCTCTTGAGTAACATGCAAAAGAGTTGTCCATATCTCACTCAGTTCTGCACCTTTCAACCTGAAACCGAGCTAGAACTTCTGGTAATTCAAGCGCAATTAGTGATAGAGCTAGATTGGTGATATATCCTATTTCTGAATGCACCCAAAGTCCTGCTCCTCTGGCGAGATTTCCACCTACCGGGCTCAAATCAGATCCAATGGGTCTACATTTTTGTAAGGGCCTCTGTTACAAAGAATGCTGTAGATCTAATTTTGTTATATCTCTTCCTGAAACATCCTACCTTATTTGTTCAAATGTCTCTAAATTTAAATATTGATCCCTGCACAGACAGTTTACGCATCTTACCTCTATGACGTCCTTTGAAATTATATAAGTTGGCCCTTGCAAAAATTCAGACCCATTGGACCTGATTTGAGCCCGGTAGGTGGAAATCTCGCCAGAGGAGCAAGACTTTGGGTGCATTCAAATATAGGATATATTACCAGTCTAGCTCTATCACTAATTGCACTTGAATTATTCCAGAAGTTCTAGCTCGGTTTCAGGTTGAAAGGTGCAGAACTGAGTGTGAGTAGGCCGGCCATCAACGATCTCGGTAACTTCCGAAGTCTTGCGTACGGAGGACTGTCACAGCCACAGCCTTATGTTGCGTGTCAGATTTCACACGGATGTGTACCTTTTCTCTTGGTCTACATAATCAACATATTTTCCAACCCCTCAGTTGGGCAGGCCCTTCCCCCCTTTCATAACATTGATGGACTCCGGTTGACGTGAACAAGTACGCAAAACAAGGGACAGTACCCTATTTGATCAAAATAAAATTATCATTGCTAAATGTAATATTACCGTTTCTCGTATGCCGTAAATATATAGAGAGTATGAACATCAAGCTTAATCTCCAGAGTCGAGGCCAACTAATGTGTGGAATCGGGGATGCAAAAAAAAATGATGGACTGAGAAGATTCGAACCGGTCTCATCTCGGTGAATTACATAATCACTAAATACATTAGATTGAGCTCTTAAAAAGACTTCAGAAATCTAATGAACACAGCCACTATTTTATTACCTGTTGAAACGCACTGATAAAGTTTTGCCAACTCAAATACTGGTTCCGATTGATGAAAAGAACAATCACTTTACCATGTAAAGCACTCGTAATTGTACCCACCCCAGACCCGAAGATTGAGGCACTTCTCCCAAAGATTTCCGGGGTTGGGCTGTTGTCTGTCTGCATGGAGTGGCAGAACAATTTTTGTGAGTGAAATACTGACATAGGCCACCAAGAATCATGTACGACTTGTGTTGGCAGTGGGGGTGGTGCTCCCTCAAATTGCACTCCGCTGCGCACCAGACAGAGCACCGACCGAACAACTAGGTCGCATCCTATGATGGCGAACAGGTGGAGCACATATGGTCCCAAGTCGCAATTAAGA